>CM035161.1:62342944-62550742 GCA_020205615.1 Panax quinquefolius
GGAACTGTGATTTGGTATAACCATGATCTTTGATGTTTCAGGTAAAGACATGTGATGAAAATTATCTCCGTCTTGGATGAGAATAGGAATTTAGAACTACAATTATGATTATGAGTTATACACGTGATTGTGGACAGAAACCATTGATTGATGTTACAGGGATAAAACATTATTGGTGAACTTTAACATGGAGAAGATAATAGACGTTATGGTCTATTTGACTCTTCTAATGGATTGCTCGTTCCGCTGTAACTATGGTTGAAAAGTTTTATCATCTACCATATGTTCTAAATCTCTGATTTATTACTGACAAAAGCTATTGATAATTTAGTTTTCTTTTAGTCATGATATTCTTTATTAGGCTATTTGTGCTCACCCTTTTGCTTCATAATTCCTTTCAGGTAATAAAAGTGTAGCTGGGTCAAGCGAGGATAACAGAGGAATAGAACGGTGGTCTATAGTTGTTGAGGTTCTCCCTAAACAGTATGGAAATAATTTTATTGAGAACTTTAGATAAGTGTGTTGTATTTTATACGTCATTTAATAGTTATATTTGGTGAATCAAATAGGGTGAGGCGAACCCAACTTTGGAAGGGTGTTTTGCCACTATCATACAAGATGTCTAATGACATACAATCTCGTGTCATCATAAGACAGGGTTGTGCACATCCACTTGCTGAGTATATCTACGAGCACTACCTATATAATCTTGGAGTTTGGTTGAAATATAATTCTAAATTGCAGATAGTGGAGATAGTTATATGTCAAGAGAAGACTCACCATTGGAAAGAACATGATAGTAATCTTCTCGTTTTTCTTTGGGGTCTATTGGGTCAACCAAAGATAATTCTCCAGTCATATGATATCTATTATAACTTAGATGCATGGCCTCCCATGTACGAAGGTTTCCTTGAGCATTTTCTAAAGATTTTAATTTCTAAAAATAGTTATTGACTGTACCTTTATGTAAGGTGCCATTGTGACGTGTTATCCAAGGTTGGGATGAGAGTCACAGTTGGTTTATATTTGTATCAAAACTCATAGCATATGTGTTATTGTATTTTGCACGACAATTTTAATAATGAAGTTGTAGTTGTTTTCTGTACGTATTTGGCGACTCAGAATATGAATGGGTGATGTATACCTATTTTGGGGGCGTCACAGTTGGTATCAGAGCTATAAGTAAAGAGCCCCGAGCCTCTTGCTGGTGACTTCCTTGTGTGGGATGCACCGAAGCTAGACTCTCCGTGGGGGACAACATGAAAAACGGTAGCAAGCTGATAGGTACCCTGGTGAGGTGCTGACACAAGTTGGTGTCTAGAGTCATAGTTGGTATCAGAGCTTAGGGATATGGTCTCTGGCGGAGATCGGGGAATAGAACTAGGAGGGGAGATATGAGTAAATCCTTTGCTAGTGTGACTTACCTAAGCTGAAATTTCTTACTTAATTAGTTGACAAATTATGATATGTCAGTTAACCTTTATTTTGAAGCTGTATTCTATAATGATATCTATATGAGATGAGCAATGGAGAAATCATGAGGACAGGGTAGATGAAATCTAAAATGAAAGCAAGGTATTCTCAACTCTTTGAAATACCAGGTACGTAAATTTTGGGGACATAAAAGTATTCAATTTTTTTTATACTTATTATTCAGTAAATAGTTAAATTGATAAAAAGTTAAAGTTAAGGGTGATATATGTAAAGTTTACAAAATACGCAAGTGGTTATAAAATACTCATTGTTGTCGGGGAATATTTGTTTGGTCGTGGAATATTCTTGTTGTCGGTGAATATTAAATAATGACCAATGCGACCATTTGTGGGGCCCATAATGAGAATAAGCTGTCCGGACGAAGAAAATGAAAAGTTTGAGTTTTTATAAATAACCGCGTAATTGTTACCATTAACATTGTTGGATTACCTGGTGGTTAAAATACTGATGTCTGGCGTGGTTGCACAAGATTATGCGGTATTGCACAATATTTTTGAATTATTGATTCTTACGTATGAAGGCACTACTCAATAATTGTTATAGTAATTCTTGTTTAATATTTTATTTTATTGGTTCAATAATTCTTTGCATTGATATTTTATATTATTGTTATTTTAATAATTGTCATCGCACAATATTTCCCATTATCGGATCAATAATTCATATTATTTGAATAATATTATTAGATAGCATTATTGGAAATGTCTAGAAAGTTTCATCGAGGAGAGGTTTGGTCACCTAATTGTGCTTGATGAAGGAAAAATCCTTATGGAAAGCCCCTCTTTCTCTTGGGAACGATTTTGGTTGTCATTATTGTGATTCGTAATATTATTTGTGAATAATTAATTATTGATTTATATAATAAGGAAATATTTATTTTATGTGGACATAAATGATAGATAGGAAAATATTTATTTTATGTGGTTTTAAATGAAGGAATTAATGTTGAGGTGTTTTATCAGTATTTTGTCGGATTGAAGGTATTAAAAAATCAAATCGGTGTTCTTAAAGCTCTATTGCGTGAGTTATAATTTTAATTCGACCGCTGGATCATTGTGATTTTTGGATATGTTATACATATATAAGTTGAGTATATGTCCACAAATTTTGAAATGTTAAAAATTAACCCATGATTTATTATGAATTTTAAGAGGTGTTGAAAATTGTCCGTTTATGGAATTCGGATATTTTCTGCTTGGAATTTGGAAAAACTTAAAGCTACAAAGTTGTAGAGAATTCGATTTCATATGAAATGGACATAAATTCGTATTTTTCTGATAAAAGGACTATTTATTATAAATTGTTAAAGTTTCAGAAATTAAAATGTATTTATTAAAATTATGGGTGGGACCCACTTTTGTTTTTTTCAAAACACGTGGGCTGAAAATTCTTCCAAGATAGCTGCCCAACAATTCAAGATGGGCCTGCATAGAATGAAAAATAATAATAATAATAATATTTTATTATTTTAGTCTCCTATGGTGTTCTAGCATTTTCCTATAAATAGGTGCTTAAGTTAGAATTAAAAATCACACCAGAAACATAAGTTTTCTCTCTTTATAATATCAAGCGTATTTTTGTGAGTATTTAAATACTTTGAGAATTGCTATTCAGTTCAAGTTTCCTTCGACTTTACATCCGATATTCTAGTCAGAAATACTGCTCTTTTGAGGTAAGGGATTGTAAGGGTTATTATGTTTTTCAGTTTTGTAATTTTTCCGACCCACAAAAATTTTGAAAAAAATTGAAATGATAATTTGATTAGTTTTCTAGATTGTGTCCAAAAATGGCAATTTTTGGATGTATAGATTAGGAATTATGAATTTTATGGGAAAAGACTATTTTAAAAGTAAACCCTTATAACTCCTTGTGGTTAACTCCAAATTTGGTGAATTTTTTTATTGTGAGTACATGTATATAACAACAATATACTCTGTAAATTTTAGAATTTTTGGACAAAAGTATAGTTTATGATAAATGTCTAAATATTCAGCATTTTTGGCCGTATGAAAAATAGTAAATGAATTTTAAAATTTCGAGAAAAATATATGTTCAATATGGGACTATATTCTGCTAAATCCCAGAAAATAAAATTTTCTTGGACTGATTTGGTATTTTTCATGAAAATGGACTAGTTATGAATAAATGAATTAAATATGTTATGTGAAGTAAGAAAATTGGAAAATAGGATTTTATGGCTTGAGAATCCTATATAAGGTATATGCAGATGTTTGATGAGAGTTTTGGTTATCGGTGATGAAATCTTATGAGTTTGGCATTTTAGGATGATTAAATGCATTATTAGTAAAGTGTAAATAATTAAAATAAATTGTTTATAAGTTTAAGAAATGATTAAAATATTGTGGTAATATTAATAATATTAGATTATGAGATTATTAAGTGATTTATAACATTTGGATTAAGGTGTTATGAAATCATTGATTTAAAATATTATTTAATGATTAATAATATTAGTAAATGAATTTAATGTTATTATATAATGAATAATATTAAATGGAGTTTATAATATAATGAATAATATTTTTATCTTTCGTTAAATATTCGTTGAAATATTATTTTTTGTTCAAATCATTTTTGATATTATATTATTTTTGAATTTTACTCCACAAAGCAGTATCATGTTGCCAATTTGGATATTATTGAATTCTGGATAAATTTAATTGTTAAAGTCTTTAAAAATTTATCCTTTATCTCATGTAATTGATTCTTTATATCCTTGTCATGATCCTCATGCTTAGATTGTGATAAAAGTCATCTTTGGCCCGTAGTGCATAGATGGACTGTTGTTTATTGGTTTTACAATTGTATGCCTTTGGCCTGTAGTGCAAAGAAGAACTATTGATTGATATCTTTGGCCTGTAGTGCAAAGATGACCTGTTGTTGAATATCTTTGGCCCGTAGTGCAAAGATGACCTGTTGTTGAATATCTTTGCTGTAGTGCAAAGATGACCTGTTGTTGAATATCTTTGGCCTGTAGTGCAAAGATGAACTGTTAATGAATATCTTTGGCCCGTAGTGCAAAGATAAATTTATTAGTATGATTATAAAAAGGAACTGTGATTTGGTATAACCATGATCTTTGATGTTTCAGGTAAAGACATGTGATAAAAATTATCTTCATCTTGTATGAGAATAAGAATTTAGAACTACAATTATGATTATGAGTTATACACGTGATTGTGGACAGAAACAGTTGATTGATTTTACAGGGATAAAACAATATTGGTGAACTTTTAACATGGAGAAGATAATAGATCTTATGGTCTATTTGACTCTTCTAATGGATTGCTTGTTCCACTGCAACTATGGTTGAAAAATATTATCATCTACCATATGTTCTAAATCTCTGATTTATTACTGATGAAGGCTATTGATAATTTAGTTATCTTTAGTCATGATATTCTTTACTAGTCTATTTGTGCTCACCCTTTTGCTTCATAATTCCTTTCAGGTAATAAAAGTGTAGCTGGGTCGAGCGAGGATAACAGAGGAATAGAACGGTGGTCTATAGTTGTTGAGGTTCTCCCTAAACAGTATGGAAATAATTTTATTGAGAACTTTAGATAAGTGTGTTGTATTTTATACGTCATTTAATAGTTATATTTGGTGAATCAAATAGGGTGAGGCGAACCCAACTTTGGAAGGGTGTTTTGCCACTATCATACAAGATGTCTAATGACATACAACCTCGTGTCATCATAAGACAGGGTTGTGCACATCCACTTGCTGAGTATATCTACGAGCACTACCTATATAATCTTGGAGTTTGGTTGAAATATAATTCTAAATTGCAGACAGTGGAGATAGTTATATGTCAAGAGAAGACTCACCATTGGAAAGAACATGATAGTAATCTTCTCGTTTTTCTTTGGGGTCTATTGGGTCAACCAAGGATAATTCTCCAGTCATATGATATCTATTATAACTTAGATGCATGGCCTCCCATGTACGAAGGTTTCCTTGAATATTTTCCAAAGATTTTAATTTCTAAAAATAGTTATTGACTGTACCTTTATGTATGGTTCCATTGTGATGTGCTATCCAAGGTTGGGATGAGAGTCACAGTTGGTTTATATTTGTATCAAAACTCACAGCATATGTGTTGTTGTATTTTGCACGACAATTTTAATAATGAAGTTGTAGTTGTTTTCTGTACCATGTATTTGACGACACAGAATAGGAATGGGTGATGTATACCTATTTTGGGGGCGTCACAATGACCGCTCTTTTTGAGGAGTATACAAGTAAAAATGCAGATAAGAGTGTTCTGTCTTGGGAGGGTGATGTTGTTGAATACATCCATGGGCTGTTTATGGATGTCAACACACCATGGAGAAATGTTGACTACGTGTTGTTCCCCATTCATATGTCATCACCGGAACATTGGTTTTTGTTGACATTTGATGTGCATCGTAGACATCTAACTGTTTACAATTCTTTGCGACCAAAAAAGAAATTCATGCAAATAAAAATTATGGATGTTTGTGAGCCATACATATTCATTCTTCCCACTTTGTTACGCAAGAGTGGTTTTTGGAGGTATAGGTCTGACATTGACTTTAGCAGTGAACCGTATCGCAACAAGGAGGAAGATGATATAATTGAGTTGGAATTTGCAGAGGCAGTTGCTGAACAAGTCAAGGGGTAAGGGTTACATTGTTTACATTTTTTTAATTATTACATATAGGTTGATTTTAGTTTTGATTTTTGTTATCTTTTGTCTATTTGTGCAGTGATTACGGGATGTTCAAGATTTTTTTCGCTGAGCATGTCATTCATCAGAAATTTGATAAAATTCCTATTCCATTCCCTATTGCGCAGTATTGGAAGAAGTTATGCACAAACCTATATATGCATGCAAGGAACAAATAGTTGGAGGTATATGAGACTGATAGAGAATTTCCAGGAAGATTTGTTCTAGATTTTGATTAGTTCGGATCTCGTTGTTTTGTATTTATGAATTGTGTTTTAAATTTTGTTTTTTTTGGGATATACAAAACATTTTTGTATGGTTTATGAGTTTGTGATGTTTATTGGATCTTATGTAGATGGGATTACATATTTGGGAATTTTAGCAGTAATGAAAGTAATATTGTTTGTTGGTTGGTATTTGTTTCTTTTAAGTTGTGTTTGCTACATTGTTTGAGATGTACAGTTGGTAACCAAATATGTATAAAAAGGTAACCAGCTAATATTTTGATAGTAACCAGAGAGTTACAAGCTTGTTTCAGGACATATATCAATTGTTAAATGTACATGCGAGAGTATACTTTGGTTTCCTAAACAAACAATATCACTTTCATTACAGGATGCTGGATATACAGGTTGTTTATGTTTTGGTTACCATTAAAACATGTTATGGTTACTTTTATGTAACTATTTGGTTACTTATTTATTATATTTTTTTACTGTTATTTAATGGTTTTTGACTACTATTATTGTACAATTAATTAATTTTTTTTGGTTAATATGTAATTGTTTATTATACATGATTTCCTAAGATGGATTCTTGTTTTGTTCTAGTTACCATTATTTTTATTATAGAGTTAACCATTTTATTACTTATTAGTAAACAACTTGACATAAAATTTGTTAAAATAAATATATATCAGCTATTTAAGTTGAAATGTTAGGTTGATATCCAAACCTACATATATGTTAACAATTTTTGTTTTTGTTGGTAACCAAACAATTATAAGTTTTTATCACGAATGTTATAAAGTGTTAAATGTATGTGTCTGATTTATAGTCAAGTGCATAGTGTACATGTGTGGGTTCCCATTTATCTAGCTGATGGATACTTTTAAATTACATAGTTATCTAGCTGGTAGTAATTAAACATTAATGCAGTGGTAACCATTTTATTTTAGGTGGTAAACAAATTTACATAAAAATGTTTTAGTATAGTTAACAATTGTACAATGTATATATATGTTTGCTTTATATTGGAAACTTATAATGAAATCAGAAATCAAAATATTAATCAATAACAATTTTGGTTACTGTACACAATCAAAAATGTTACCAACCATATGGTTAATGGTTACTCATAATAAATAATTATATATTCATGTATTTACACTCTTAATGTAATTGCACTATATTAGACCTTTTTTGGGTCTTAAAACAGGTGGATTATTGCATATTTTCCTGTTGTGTCCTTTTTCTTGGCACTTGCTGCATTTGTTTTGAATTTTGATTTCAAATCCGTGTTTGTACCTCCCTATTTTTGGTCTTCCCGCTGGTCTTCTTGTGTTCGGTGGTTTTACACAGATGTTTCTTACTTCCTCTGGTATATCCCAGTTTTCTTTGTCATCTAACGACATGATGGAAATTTGAAATATGTGTTCGATTAAAGTTGTTTTAGAGTAATTTTTGAGCAAAAATCATAATGACTCAAATTTCTCTTGTTTATAATAAAGACGTGATGAATGACAAGGCATCTCGTAGTCTTCGAAATTTACGACATGTGCATGTCTTTTGATCGATGTCCACAATATATTATTTAGCGACATCGTAAACAATGAAAATCACTAAGTTTGATGTCTCAACCTACAACACAAATTAAGTGTGTTGTTAGAATAAAGTACAACTGAAATCATTTTCTTTGTCTGAAAATAGAATAAATATAGTAAAGTAAACAACTCAATGTTATAATTACAAAACACAATAACATTATAATTATACAGAGTAACCAAGCAAGCATTAGTCAGTAACCAGTACAATGGTACACAGTAACCAAATCAGCATTAGTCAGTAACCATTATAATGTTATGCAGTAAGCAATTAAGTATTAGTTAGTAACCAATATAATATTACACAGTAACCAAGTTAGCATTAGTTAGTAAACAACTCAGCATTAGGCATTTATATTATGCAGTAACGATTATAATTTTAACCAGTAACCAAGTCAGCATTGTTTGCATCCAAATAATTGTTGTTATTTTTAATGTTGTTAAAATTAACAACATATACATGTAACCAATAGTGAACAAATAGGTTTCCATAAAATGCAAATGCAACTTATGATGCAATAATTTAAAATTTTTATTAGTTACCTTAAGTTTCTTTGATTTAATGATATTAGATTGCAACCTTCCCTCAGCTGTTGTGGAAAGTGTTGTGAATGTTGATATGGCTGCTTGTTTATTTGTGAAATACCATCTTTGAACAAGACAACATAGGCATTCAATCATTGATGCAACTAGAAGATCCCTAATCATTTTGATTACGTTGTTAATAGATTCGACGGTGTTTGAAATCATTGTTGAGTATCTGCTTACAGTTTCATAGAGCCTGGTGCACTTCTCCAACTTGACCTCTTCCTCTAAATATGTTCTTATTCGAGGATCAATGGCATCAAGTTCAGCCATGTGTTTGTTGAATTGTCCAATAGTGTAAGCTCTACAAGCCCCGTTGTAAGCCTGTTTAAGTTCGTCTCCTCTCTTTCTAAAACTATTTTTTATATTTTTTTAGTACATGGTATGTGCAAGAACTATGCATGACGTCCAGAAACACAAAATTCAGTCCTTGTATAATGGCTTTATGTCTATATGAGACAATGCATTGGACTTCCCTAACTCCACAAGCAATTCTCAAATTTATAAAAAACCATCTCCAAGATAATTCATTTTCGCTGTTAACCACTGCAAAAGCAATCAGAACAATGTTTCAGTTTGCATCTTGTGTGCTTGCTATCAGTAGTGTCCCACCGTAAGTTGATTGTATGAATGTTCCATCAATTACAATTATTGGAAAGCAATGGTTCCATGCTTGAATGGATGCTCCAATGGCAAAGAATAAATACTTGAAACGACCATTTGTTTCCAACTCAAGGGATGTGACGGAACCTGATATGAAATATAAGCATTATCATTAGAATTACAAGTAGTATACAGTATCCAAATCACTAGTAGTTGGTAACCATTCAGTTGGTTAATTGTATCAGTTGAGTTAGGTAACCAAATCAGTTGAGTTGGGTAACCAACTAATTATGAAAAACCAATAAAATGTTTTAATTGTTACCTGGATTTGTTTTCTTCAGCATGTGTTGTGAGACCTCGAATTTTATGAAATGAAAGTATTCAATTTTCTTATAATTATTCTATTTAGTAAATGGTTAAATTGATAAAAGGTTAAAGTTAAGGGTGATATTTGAAATTTTTTTTCAAAGTAAGAAAGTTTTCATAAAATAATCGGTGATAAAAGTACAGTAATACGCTTGGTTGCATAGTAGTACAAGATATTAATTATTGATGCTTACGTAAGAAGTCACTCAGTTATACTCAATTATTGCTATAATAATTGCTGCATCATATCTATCATATTATTGATTCAATTATTGTCACAGTATCATCTGTATAATATGTTATTTTATTAAATCAATAATTGAGAAGACAAAATTATTCATATTATTATTTACAATATTGACAATATCTAGAAGTTCTGTTAAGGAGAGGTTAGATAATCTAATTACCCGCCTATAGGGAGAAATCCTTATCGGAAAGCCCCTCTTTTGCAGGAGCGACTGGTTGTTAAATATTGTGAGTTATAATATTAATGATGAATAAGTTCGTGTTGATTAAAGATGAAATTGATAGTTCCATTGTGTTGGGATTATTGGTGTTAGTGAAGAATCGACATTTATTTCAATGATAATTAATGTCTAGAAGTTATATTGACCAATCGGATAATTAATCGGATAAATGAGCAATTAATTGCTATTAATTCACATGCTTATAACTATGTGTTCACATGTGTGTACTATTGATTCACATGATTTACTATTAGGGGAGTTGGTGCAAGATTGATAATACTTGCATGACTAAATTAAAAATGGAGGTATAGATGGAGGTACTATACTATAATTAATTTTTTTTCACATATTTAGAACTATTGAGTCACATAATTTACTATTAATTCACATGATTTACTATTAGGGGAGGTGGTGCAATTTTGATAATACTTGCAGGGCTAAATTAAAAATGAAAGAAAAGTTGAAGGTATTATACTGTAATATTTCGAGCCCCAAAACGTGCAATTATCGAAACTATATTTTCCTATAAATAGAAGCTCATTCTTCCTTCATTTCTCACCAATTCACTAAGTCTCATAAGAGCAATTATAGATATAGAAGCTATAGATAGAGAAGCTATAGAGAGAAAGAAGAAGAGTAGTCTGCTACTTCACTACTCCTGTATTCAGTCTTCTTCTGAGGTAAGGGTTATTATTTTTTTATATTTTGAAGAGATATTATTTTTTGTATTCATATGAATATTATTGTCGTTCAATATTCATTATATTCGTTTAATATTCGTAAGGAATATTATTTCTGTTCAATATTCATAAGGAATATTATTTTCGTTCAACTGTTGTAAGTAAGGGGTTTCTGCTAGGGGTAGTTTTGTAAATTTTCCAACCCTTAAAAATTCTGGAAAAATTTAAAATGATAATTTGATGAGTTTTCTAGATTGTGTCCAAAAATGGCGATTTTTGGATGTATAGATTAGGAGTTATGAATTTTATGAGAAAAGACTATTTTAAAAGTAAACCCTTATAACTCCTTGTGGTTAACTCCAAAATTGGTGAAATTTGTATTGGGAGTACATCTATATAACATCAGTATACCTTGTAAGTTTCAGAATTTTTTGGACAAAAGTATTATTTTTGATAAATGTCTAAATATTCGGCAGTTTTAGCCATATGAAAAATAGTAAATGAATTTTAAAATTTCTGGGAAAAATATATGTTCAATATGGGACTATATTCTGCTAATCCCAGAAAAGAAAATTTGTTTGTACTGATTTGGTATTTTTCATGAAAATGGACAAGTTATGAGTAAATGAATTAAATATGTTATGTGAAGTAAGAAAATTGGAAAATAGGATTTTATGGCTTGAAAATCCTATATAAGGTATATGCAGATTTTTGATGAGAGTTTTGGTTATTGGTGATGAAATCTTATGAGTTTGGCATTTTAGGATGATTAAATGCATTAATTAGTAAAGTGTAAATAATTAAAATAAATTGTTTATAAGTTTAAGAAATGATTAAAATATTGTGGTAATAATATTAGATTATGAGATTATTAAGTGATTTATAACATTTGGATGGTGTTATAAATATTGATATGGATTTTATTGTGAAACTTTATATTTTTGTGACGGGGAGACTATTCACGTATACGGCACTATTCATGTATATTGCACTATTTGCGTATATGACATTATTTATGTATACAATACTATGTACGAATACGGAGTACTATTTATGAGTTACTATTCATAAGTTACTATTCATGAGTTACTATTCATGAGTTACTATTCACGGGGTACTATTTACCCAAAAAATATATTTCTTTTCTGTCCAAATTATTTTTGGTACATTAATATTATTCTTGAATTTTACTCCACAAAGCAGTATCATGTTGACAATTTGGATATTTTTAAACTTTGGATAAATTTAAAGTCTTTAATATTTATCCTTGATTTTGTTTGATTAATGCTTATATCATTGTCATCATCCTCATGCTTATATTGTGATGAAAGTCATCTATGGTTTACGTGCAAAGATGGACTGTTGATTATTGGTTTTACAGTTGTATATCTTTGGCTTACGTGCAAAGACGAATTGTTGATTATTGGTTTTATAGTTGTATATCTTTTGCTTACGTGCATAGATGGAATTTATTAATTATTGGTTTTCTGAATTTGTATATTTTTGGCTTACGTGCAAAGATGGACTGTTGATTATTGGTTTTATAGTCTTATATCTTTGGCCTACGTGCAAAGATGGACAGGTGTATGACATGATCATAACCACTGGTGATAATAACGAATATCTTTGGCCCGTAATGCATGGATAATTTGATGATGTGATTGGCAGGATCATGACCATTAGTTAACAGTTGAATATCTTTGGCCGTAGTGCACTGACAGACAATTGATTGGTATGATCATGACCATTGGTTTTATAATTGAATATCTTTGGCCCGTAGTGCAAAGGTAGACAATTGATTGGTATGATCATTGTTATTACATTTGAATATCTTTAACTTTTGGGGTAAGGATATTGAGTAAAGTTCTATTAAGCCTTTGTGGCAAGGAGAAATTGTTTATTACATGATTATAAAAATGAATTATGGATTTAACTATAATCTTTGGTGGTTCAGGTGAAGACAGGTGATGATAGTTCTTTTTGTCTTGGGTATAACAAAGAACTGTTGATGAGTATTACAGGAATGAAATATTAACGATGGACTTTTAATCTAGAGGAGATAGTAGACATTATGTTCTACTTGACTCTTCTAATGGATTGCTTATTAAGTTGTTTGATTAAACTTGATGTTTATTGTATTTTATCGGTTTTATCTTTGTTTGAAGGCTATGGATAATTTATTCGCATTATCTTAGTCATAATATTTCTTCTTTGGGCTAGTTGAGCTCACCCTTTCTTTTTCACTTTGTTCTCTTGAAATGAGAATATAAATTTGGGACTTAGTCGGGGAATGGAGTGATGGTCCAAGATGGTGGCTATAGTAGTCCTCACTATTTTTATAAAATAGTGTGATAATAATAGTAATGAGGAATCCATTGAGTGTGGATATTGTCTAGAAGGCAATATTCGTGTTTAAACTCTCAACTATGTTCTGTCGTATTTTACACGACAGTTGTATAATTAAGTTTGTATTTGAGTTATGTACCATGTATCTGGCAACTCGAGTGGGTGATGTATACCTGTTTTGGGGGCGTCACAATTGGTATCAAAGCTTAGGGATATGATCTCTGGCTGAGATTTGAGACTAGAACTAGGAGGGGAGAGACAGGTAATTCCTTCGCTAGTATGACCTACCTAATTTTAATTGTTATTTAATTGGTCGGTCAGAGTATAGGGATAATATGTGGTATGTCAATTAACCCTTATTTTAAAACTATATTCTAGAATGATATCTGAAATACAGGAGATGAGAAATTGGAAAATCATGATATAGAGGAACTAACCGGGAAGGTACAATCCGAAAAGAAAGCAAGGTATTCTCATCTCTTCAAATATCAGGTACATACATAAATTTTGAGGGCGAAATTTCATAAGGAGGGGAGATTGTGAGACCCCGAATTTTATAAAATGAAAGTATTCAATTTTCTTATAATTATTCTATTTAGTAAATAGTTAAATTGATAAAAGGTTAAAGTTAAGGGTGATAGTTGAATTTTTTTTTCAAAGTAAGAAAGTTTTCATAAAATAATCGGTGATAAAAGTACAGTAATATGCTTGGTTGCATAGTAGTACACAATATTGATTATTGATGCTTACGTAAGAAGTCACTCAGTTATACTCAATTATTACTATAATAATTGCTGCATCATATCTCTCATATTATTGATTCAATTATTGTCACAGTATCATTTGTATAATATGTTATTTTATTAAATCAATAATTGAGACGACAAAGTTATTCATATTATTATTTGCAATATTGACAATATCTAGAAGTTTTGTCAAGGAGAGGTTAGATAATCTAATCTGGCACTGATAGGGAGAAATCCTTATCGGAAAGCCCCTCTTTCACAGGAGCGATCACGGTTGTTAAATATTGTGAGTTATAATATTAATGATGAATAAATTCATGTTGATTAAAGATGAAATTGATAGTTCCATTGTGTTGGGATTATTGGTGTTAGTGAAAAATTAACATTTATTTCAATGATAATTAATGTCTGGAAGTTATATTGACCAATCGAATAATTAATCGGATAAATGAGCAATTAATTGCTATTAATTCACATGCTTATAACTATGTGTTCACATGTGTGTACTATTGATTCACATGATTTACTATTAGGGGAGTTGGTGCAAGATTGATAATACTTGCATGACTAAATTAAAAATGGAGGTATAGATGGAGGTACTATACTATAATTAATTTTTTTTCACATGTTTAGAACTATTGAGTCACATAATTTACTATTAATTCACATGATTTACTATTAGGGAGGTGGTGCAATTTTGATAATACTTGCGGGCTAAATTAAAAATGAAAGAAAAGTTGAAGGTATTATCTTTGTAATATTTTGAGCCCAAAAAGCGTGCAATTATCGAAATTATATTTTCCTATAAATAGAAGCTCATTCTTCCTTCATTTCTCACCAATTCACTAAGTCTCATAAGAGCAATTATAGATATAGAAGCTATAGAGAGAATTTATAGAGAGAGAAAGAAGAAGAGTGATACGCTACTTCACTACTCCAGTATCCAGTCTTCTTCTGAGGTAAGGGTTATTATTTTTTTATATTTTGAAGAGATATTATTTTTCGTATTCGTATGAATATTATTGTTGTTCAATATTCATTATATTCGTAAGGAATATTATTTCCGTTCACTATTCGTAAGGAATATTATTTTCGTTCAACTATTGTAAGTAAGGGGTTTCTGCCAGGGGTAGTTTCATAAATTTTATGACCTTCAAAAATTGTAGAAAAATTTAAAATGATAATTTAATGAGTTTTCTAGATTGTGTCCAAAAATGGCGATTTTTGGATGTATAGATTAGGAGTTATGAGTTTTATGAGAAAAGACTATTTTAAAAGTAAACCCTTATAACTCCTTGTGGTTAACTCCAAAATTGGTGAAATTTATATTGGGAGTACATCTATATAACATCAGTATACCTTGTAAGTTTTCGGAATTTTTGGACAAAAGTACTATTTTTGATAAATGTCTAAATATTCTGCAGTTTTAGCCATGTGAAAAATAGTAAATGAATTTTAAAATTTCTGGGAAAAATATATGTTCAATACGGGACTATATTTTACTAAATCCCAGAAAAGAAAATTTGTTTGTACTGATTTGGTATTTTTAATGAAAATGGACTAGTTATGAGTAAATGAATTAAATATGTTATGTGAAGTAAGAAAATTGGAAAATAGGATTTTATGGCTTGAGAATCCTATATAAGGTATATGCAGATTTTTGATGAGAGTTTTGGTTATTGGTGATGAAATCTTATGAGTTTGGCATTTTAGGATGATTAAATACATTAATTAGTAAAGTGTAAATAATTAAAATAAATTATTTATAAGTTTAAGAAATGATTAAAATATTGTGGTAATAATATTAGATTATGAGATTATTAAGTGATTTATAACATTTGGATTAAGGTGTTATAAATATTGATATGGATTTTATTATGAAATTTTATCTTTTTGTGCCGGGGACACTATTCACGTATACAGCACTATTTATGTATATGGCACTATTTGCGTATATGACATTATTTATGTATACGGTACTATGTACGAATACGGAGTACTATTTATGAGTTACTATTCATAAGTTACTATTCATGAGTTCTTATTCACGAGTTACTATTCACGGGTTCCTATTTACCCAAAAATATATTTCTTTTCTATCCAAATTATTTTTGGTACATGAATATTATTCTTGAATTTTACTCCACAAAGCAGTATCATGTTGACAATTTGGATATTTTTAAACTCTGGATAAATTTAAAGTCTTTAATATTTATCCTTGATTTCGTTTGATTAATGCTTATATCATTGTCATCATCCTCATGCTTATATTGTGATGAAAGTCATCTTTGGTTTACGTGCAAAGATGGATTGTTGATTATTGGTTTTACAGTTGTATATCTTTGGCTTACGTGTAAAGACGAATTGTTGATTATTGGTTTTATAGTTGTATATCTTTGGCTTACGTGCATAGATGGACTATTGATTATTGGTTTTACAGTTGTATATTTTTGGCTTACGTGCAAAGATGGACTGTTGATTATTGGTTTTATAGTCGTATATCTTTGGCTTACGTGCAAAGATGGACAGGTGTATGACATGATCATAACTGTTAGAGTTTATGCCCTAGAGGCCAATTATTTGATATAATTGCTTAACGTTTTGATATTATATTTGATTGAATAAATGAATTATTTTATTATGCTTTTATTTACCGCGTTATATAATTGTTAACGTAATAAAATTCCTTAGAATAGTGATACAAATTATATGGTTTCAAGTATGTGTCTTGAACATGAGATTATATAATTACAATTAGTATCATTATTCTTAAATGTCCCTAGTCGAGTATCATTGTTGATGGGACAACATTGATGCATTGAGACTAGTATGTGGATCGTTGATGACCAAATCTCATTGGTCATAAATATATGAGATATTAAGTCGATGCATCGGGTACATGTTAGAGAACGATGTCTTTGGATGGACCTACCATGAGAATTCTATATGGAGCATTATGCGAAGTGTCATTAGAAATTTCATAGTGATAATGATGTAATGGTCCTCCGGGCACGAAATAACTATATTACTACACGGGAATTTATGTACTTTGATATCATCAAATGTCACCTTTAATAGGGTGAACTATAAAGGTGATTATTGGGTACATCATGAATCGTGTGAGGAATATGAGTGATCTAGATGGAATTTAACCCTCATATATATTAGGGGTGATATCCATAGGCCTCTTGATTGAGTAGGACTATGAAATGCATGGCCATGCTCAAATAGTGATTTGTTTCATATAGTCTACTCATTGATCAAGAAAACTCAGATTAAATTATGAAGAGTATGACACATTCCATGACTCGAGTTTAATCTAGGATATTAAGGTTAAAAGGATTAAATTACATTAAAACATTGGTCACTAAAAGGTTGCATCGAATCATCGATCTTATTATTACTTGGGTAGCAGTGATGCATTACTAGATGCCGCTCACTGTTTATAATTTTATAATATGATTTTAAAATTATTGCCAACGTGATAATAACCTATAAGGTCACACACATAGAACGTAATTTAAAAGGGAATAAATTTAAATTTTAAGGATTTAAATATATTAATATGATTAATAGTATTTAAATCACGAATTTAAATTAAAAGGAAAGTTTGTATATATGTATATTAATTAAGTAAGACTTAATTAAGTTATATATATATATAAATTCGGATTTTATGAAATTAGGTTTTGATTAATTCCATTTAACTACTATATATAGGATATATAGCAGTTACTTAGGGTTAAATCATAACTTGAAAACCCTAGTCGCTCTTAGAGAGAGACTAGAGAAAACGTACAGTTTCATAAAGGTTCCTTTGGTGGCTAGTACCACAAGTCCCTTTTATTGCAGAATCATTCGACGGTTCGTGCGGCGTTCGTGTGGATACCTTAGAGACGTAGTTTCATGAGGAATTGCATTAAGGATTCGAAGCCGTTTCAGAAACACTTTCATTTTCAGTACAATATCTAAACCTCTGAATTAATTGATTTTTTGCATGGATCCTGTGTTGGGTTTCGGAAATTGCTTTGATTATTTTATTTATGCTACGTTTTTGTGCCGAAATCCCTACAATAACCACTGGTGATAATAACGAATATTCTTGGCCCGTAGTGCATGGATAATTCGATGATGTGATTGGCAGGATCATGACCATTAATTAACAGTTAAATGTCTTTGGTTGTAGTGTACTGACAGACAATTGATTGGTATGATCATGAGCATTGGTTTTATAGTTGAATATCTTTGGCCCGTAGTGACAAAGGTAGACAACTGATTGGTATGATCATTATTATTACATTTGAATATCTTTAGCCTTTGGGGTAAGAATATTGAGTAAAGTTCTATTAAGCCTTTGTGGCAAGGAGAAATTGTTTATTATATGATTATAAAAATGAATTATGGATTTAACTATAATCTTTGGTGGTTCAGGTGAAGACATGTGATGATAGTTCTTTTTGTCTTGCGTATAATAAAGAACTGTTGATGAGTATTACATGAATGAAATATTAATGATGGACTTTTAATCTAGAGGAGATAGTAGACATTATGTTCTACTTGACTCTTCTAATGGATTGCTTATTCCGTTGCAGTTAAACTTGATGTTTATTGTATTTTATCAATTTAACACTGTTTAAGGCTAAGGATAATTTATTCTGCATTATCTTAGTCATAATATTTCTTCTTTGGGCTAGTTGAGCTTACCCTTTCTTTCTTTGTTCTCGTGAAATGAGAATATAAATTTGGGGACGAGTCTGGGGAATGGAGTGATGGTCCGAGATGGTGGCTATAGTAGTCCTCACTATTTTTATAAAATAGTGTGATAATAATTGTAAAGAGGACTCCATTGAGTGTGGATATTGTCTAGAAGGCAATATTCGTGTTTAAACTCTTAGCTATGTTCTGTCGTATTTTACACGACAGTTGTATAATTAAGTTTGTATTTGAGTTATGTACCATGTATCTGGCGACTCAAGATGGGTGATGTATACCTGTTTTGGAGGCGTCACATGTGTAACCATGTTGAGATCGTTGAGTAGTCGTGTGGATTTCCTCTTACCTTTTCCAATGCTTTCTCCTTCGATCTCCATGTTTTTGGTAAGAGATAGACACATTATATTCTGTCATCATGCCCTCCACAATATCGGTTGGTGTGTATAATTTTTTCAAATTTGTTAATTTGTGCATTATAAATTCACTAACCAACTCACTATTTGCATGCCTGTGGTCTCCTAGCAATACGTTGACTGAACACGTGTGGATGTCGTTGAATTCTCTCACCTTGAACATACTGGTTTTTAGAAAACTTGATGCTCTCATCTTCCATTTACAATTTTCATCATCTACGCACACTAGCACAAAGTCTCTATGACCTGTTCGGTGAACTTTGTGTTTTCTATTTTTCCTGATTGAATGCAGCCTCATAGCTTGTGATATGATTTTTTTGTCTTTGTAGGTTTGATGTAATTGTACTTCACGTTCATTCAGATCTGTTATTACATCATTATATCGTTCTTCTATGTATAATTTGTCATGTTTTCTGTCTCGTTGTTGTTCAATAATTTCCATTGCAAGGTGATCGGCATATTGCGTTCCAATTTGGCAATCGTGTGTTGCTAGTGGAACTAGTGGTGAATTCCCTTGTGTTGATCTGATTGGCATTACATTGTGAATTATAGTTTCTTCTACATTTGTCAAGTTATGCAAGATTGTTGTGCGTCCCATTCTGTGTTCAGTTTCTATAATCACTGGGAATTTACATTGCTCATCAGATTTTCTACTGACTTCAATAAAGAATCTTAAGGTTGCTTCATCTGATATACTGATCGGTGGAATATTGCTTTTAATATGAAATTTGATTGACAATGTTATTGCGTTTGTGTCTAGCCGTAATGCACTGCATATCATGTTTTGCATTTCTCTGAACGAATAAGTTAATGGAACTAGTATGCCGGTAACTTCAAATTTGGTGTATTGGTTACTATCAGTCCATGTACCATTGAAATAAAGTACAACTGGAATCATCTCCATTGTCTGACAACAGAATAATTATTGTAAAGTAACCAAATCAATGTTAGCTAGTAACCAAACTACATGATGTTAGTAACCAGAACATAAAACACATTTGTACATTCATCTTACAATAGAAATAATCAGTATATTGATATTTGTTACAAATTAAATTATGACAGTTGTATGAAGGTAACCAATGTAGCCAATAAGTAACCACCATATTAAAACAAACCAATATAAAACACCGTAACATTATACAGTAATCATAACAACATTATACAATAACCAAATCCATTTTAGACTGTAACCAACACATATTTATTTAGTAACCACAAGATAAACACATTCTCCATTGCATTTTTATAGTAAAAAACAACCAGTATAATTTGTTTGTTACCAACTAAAGGCAAACTTTTGTAAGAATGTAACTAATGTAGCTAACAAGTAACCATTAATATGAAAAACATAAGTAGAAGTGTACATTAATATGCTTCAGCAACCAATAATACAATAACCAATTAATCACTGCAGTAATTAAGTTTGCATTAGTCAGTAACCAAGTCAGCATTAGTCAGTAACCAAGTCAGCATTAGTCACTAAATAACTTTACACAATAACCAAGTCAGCATTAGTCAGTAACCATTATTGTGTTACACAATAAGTAAGTCAGCATTAGTCAGTAACCAATATAATGTTACACAGTTACCAAGTCAGCATTAGTCAATAACCAATTCAACATTAATTAGTAATATATGCAGTAACCAAGACAACATTAGACAGTAACTAAGACAACATTAGACAGTATAATGTTATAAAGTAACCAAGACAGAATAGTTAGTAACCAAGACATCGTTAGACAGTAACTAATTTATATAACCTTAGTAACCATAATATAAAACATGTTTTCAAATACATTTTGATATCAAAACATTCAGTATTCTTACTTTGTGACCATTTTAAGTGCGAAAAACTTAAGAAAGGTAACCAATATAGTAATTCATAGTAACCATAGGTAACTATATGCTTATAAATTTTAAACTCACATACCTCAGTATTTGTATCGACGTTAATGTTGATCTTGTATTCAACAATTACTGCAGTAATTAAGTTTTTGGTTACTAAACTTAAAGGCGTTGTTGATTTTGTATGCTATTTTGATCTTAGAGATGCGTCGTGACAACAGGTTTCATCTTCTCCGATTACGAGTTATGTCTCGGCAGGAGGCTTCGTCTTCTCCGATATCAGAGTTGTGTTGAGACAGAAGATTTTGTCTTCTCCGATTGATTTGGCGTTGATCTGCTGTTTCTTCAGTTGCTTGAATTTAGGTGCGGTTAGTTACAAATATGAAAGTCGGTAACGTGTAGGAGTTAATGATACGTGATTTTAGCAACCTAATATATTGTGTTTTGTTATTTTTGTAATTATTTTGTGTGTGTTTTATTTTTGTAATTACTTTTTAATTGTTGTATATTAGTGTTAAGGACCCTATATTATATACGTATATTATATGTCAGTTCATATAAGCCTGAGAAAAACAAAGCACAAAGAGAGTTTTGAGAGAAATTGAGATTGAGGAAGAAGAATTGGGGAATCAAGAGGAGTGTTCTACCATCATTGTGTAATCCAAACAAGAAAGCAAGGGTAAACACTTAAATTCAAGCTTTAATTTACGTTCTTGAGTTTCTCCATGAAAAGTTATTTTAAGTTCTCTGTAATTAAATTTTCATGATTAAATTGTTGAAAAGTTATTTATAATTTTTAATATGCATGTATAATCTACCTGTGATGTTTATAAATAATTTTTGGGTGAATTAATCCATGAAATTTTGATTAGAAATGAAGTTTTGAGTTTACAGTGAAAAATGTACGAATATGGCTTATATGTACAAAAATTGATGCTTAATTTGTATGTTTATCTATAAATTGATTATTGATTATGTTCATACATTAAGAAATGAAAAAAATGCAAGTCTAATGGATTGATTTGGTGTAGTAACGAATCTATTATGTGTGATTTCGCTAAATTTAAAGAAACTTTGATAAAATGACAAAAACCTTAATTCGGATCTTTAAATTCATGGTTTATGTGGTTTATAATGTTAGAAGCATGCTAGAAATCATGGGTTATGATTTTATATGAATTGTAGTGTCTAGGTATGCTTAAATTGTTGTATGAACAAAGAAGTTGGAGTTTATTGGCTTTATTATGAGTTTGTTCACAAACTGCAGCAACTTTGTCTGTGTAGTGGCGTTGTCGCACCATTCCAAGGTATAGTTGGAGCACGCCCACGCCATGCAGCGTTGTCGCGTCATTTTAAGGTTTATCTGAAGCACTGTCGGGCCATATAGCGCTGCTGCGTCGTGAGCAAGGCTTAAACGGGCTCGACCGTGTCGTTAGGCAGTTTGGTACAGTTTGAGGTTTTACTTGCTTATTCCAAGAAGATGCAATCATAACCTAATCTAATGAACATAGAGGGGTATTAGTCATATTATATGTTGTTAAAACATATTGTAATCACATGGTAATATCAAGTTTGGTAATATTAAGATTTATGATATAACTAGTTGTTAATAATTGGAACTTGATGTTCATTGGGGTTGGGACGTGATTTGAATGTTAAACCTCATGTTATATGCCAGAGAATTTTCAGATTGTGTTATGTGGTTGATTCACATGGTTAGACCTTAAACTAAAGGTTATAACTTAACTAAAGTGGGTATTAAACCTATAAGGTCGATTTTAGTATAACTAATGGATGTTATGGTCCTAATGGTATGTGTAGGTGAACGACAACTGTAATTTTATACTTTATGCATGAGGCAAGTTATCTAACCCTAAAATTTCTTTGAGCAAGTTTCTTTACCCTAACTTGATTATTATTACGCAAGTTTCTAACTCTAAACTTTCATTGAGCAAGTTCTTAATTCTAATTCTTTATTGAGCAAGAATATAACCTTAGCTTATTGTTGTTCAAGCAAGGTTTATAATTGTATTCCAATGCTTATGTCAATTAAAGCGTTCTATTCTTACGAAAGTAGTACCACAATGTATGAGATTTATATATGTTTTCCAATATTATTGAAATCTCATCTTGCAAAGAATATATCATTGTTGTTATAGGACTAGTGATCTTTTGTTGATTCAACTAATCCTTAGTTGATGAATGTTGAACTTGAAATTACTCTTAAAGTTAATCCAAATCATATTCCTTTGGTGCAGACTCTAATGTCAAAGCTGGGAAGAACAATCCTATTATAGGGGATTATATTACGCGAAAGCGCTAAAATGTTTATGCATAATACATTTTACAAAGGGCTGATCCGCCTGAGTATGAGAAGAAAGGTCCATACAGTCTTATGACTGATAAAGTTTAAGTAGAGATACTTATTGACCTAGGACATAGTTCATGGTCTTGTGACCCTCAGATGTACTTTTGATTATATTTTTATTCTTGATTCAAAAGCCAAGCGTTCTATTATTCAGTATCCATTAATTACTCTTATGTGTTTTTATTATTATTGCTATACTCGTGGGCAATTGTTTTTCTATCTTGCATAATAACATTGCAGCTAAGATTGAAAGATCCGACGAGCCGTCCACTAATAAGGGCAAAGGCAAGATGAACAAGTGATGAACACTTGTTAAATTTTATTTGAAGATGTTATATAAAAGACTTATTTAATTTTGTTATGTTTTCACATTTGATGTATTCAGGTTAGATTACCTGGGATTGATTTGTTTAAGATGTTGTAACCCTTTAATGGGAGGATTTCTATTTAAGTTGTGAGCTTCATTTATATCCTTTGATTGGGTAGTTAGACATGAATATTTTAGAAAGTCAACACCAATGTTAGGTTTGTAATATTCATGTACACAATCATATTACATCAAAGCAAAGCGGAAACGTAAAAAACAGATTTTAAAATTTTACAAACCATATACTAGGATCATCCTTTATGCACAATTATTAATTAGATGTAAGGAGATGAAGATTAAATTCATACCCTTGTAGAACTAGCTTCCTCAGGTACAAGTTCACCTCCAATCCTTTCCGAATTCAACTTGAATCCACCAGGTTTGATTTCTTCCTTTGATCAACGTTAGCCACCCAAGAGTTTGACCTCTGAGGTGATCCACCAAGGAAAAAAAAGTATTCAAGAAGATGGGTGTTTGGCAAAACCCTAATTTTTTTATCTCTATAGAAAATACGTACTCTCCCAACTCTTGGAAAAATCATTCACATGTTTTGTGAAGAACATCAACCGTCACCCATAATAAGACTCCTCTTATTTATATATGTTGGCAATCCCCTTAAAAAATTTAGGAATTTGGTTTTATTTTAATTAATTAAACTCCTTTAATTAATTAGGCTCCCAATCTTATTAGGAATAATTAATTAAACTCTTTTAATTAATTAGCCTCCTAATCTTATTAGAAATATATGAGAGTACTTTTATTAAGTAATTCCCAAACTCTTTTAAGAATTAAATAAATAATAATAATAGTAATAATAATAAGAATCCTCTTATTAATTTATATTTAATATTTCTAAAATATTAAATAATAAATATTAAGCTATTTAATTTATTCTATCATCATAGATTAAATTAAATACACTTAACTTATTATTACGATTATGTCATTTACTTCTTAAATAAATATTTTTCTTTTATTGTGTGACCCTTTAGGTTCTCCATATTAAATCGGTTGTAAATAAATCAATTAGAACAATTCTAATCTTATTTAAATAAATAAATTAAACTATTAATTTATTTAAATAAATAACATTTATTCTACAATAAGGATAAGCCTCCTTAACGATCAACGAATTTTCAGATAATATAGATTTCAATATTAATTATAAAAGAACCTTTGAGTAAATAGTTACCGTACAATTCAATCATTCCACCATACAATGTCCCAATTATATATAAGACATGGAATTACTGTCAAGTCTTATTTTATTTAATTATATGTATTTCGAGTCTTAAATGCACAACTCCAAATAATGCAAATTAGAAACTCCTTTCTAATTTCATTCTGCCTTGGCTAAAGACTACTGGGTTGTCATTTATCGAATCACATATGACATTTCTCTTTTTTTACTCGAAGCGGTAGATTCTTTGTTGATCATTCATTATCTCCATATATAACTTATTACACCCAAGCATACCCTTTGATATACCCTAAGGGTCTTAAGGAATAAGTCAAAGTATAATTCATTATACACAAGATACTATGATGATTGTCGACGTCGAAATTTTTATTTGTCCCTTTCTATTCTTGTCTTTTGATGTTCTCATGTTAGGTGAGATTTGTTTAAAAAAAATAAGTTTGAAAAGGTCCGACATGTATATGTCGACGATTTGATTGTAAGAGTCACCAGTTGGTTATTTTTAAATAGTTGCACCAACTCAACCGAGGAAAGGTTTGCAAAAAGACCTAGCGATGTGACACTATTTAACTGGTCTGTAAAATTGAAATTCATTAGGGTCCGGGAGCTTGATTAAGCGGGGGAAAGGTATTAGGCACCCCCCGACTTCCATGATAACACGGTTACTGCCACTTTCCATTAACTTTTACCTATTTATTTGTGTGTGTGTTAGGTCTATGTGCAGTTTGTTTGGAAGTAGTGTTATGCCTCGTTCGCACCTATATACAAAGGGTTTGACTTTTGTATAAAAGTTCAATTTTAACAAGATATAGAAGTGATATTTTGGAAAATAGTTTTTTTCATATCCTTGTGCTCAATAGTAATTACGGCCTTTGATACTTCCATTTTATTATGTGTTCGACTTGATTGCTTTTGTTTTTGAGATGCGAGACATCTTCGAGAAAATAAGATACATAGCAGTGCCGAACTCCTTGTGGGCATGAGAGCCATCTAAGGAAATTAAGACACCGTGAATAATTTACAAGCTGGCTTGCAGTTGAAAATGTCCATTACGGGAACCGAATTTAGATTCAAAGACTGAATCTGTGATCACATGATTCCTAGGCTCACATTTGAAAATAATATGTGCAAAAGCTAGAAAAATTGACTAGATTTGAGTAAATCTAAGCATTCCAGCTTCAACGGTTCATGTTTAGTCACCATGAACCGATCAAAGTGAGAAATAACCAGATTTAGGCAAATCTAGCCCATAGGTTGATAAAAGCTAGGAAAAGAACTAGATTTGAGTAAATCTAAACCATTCCAGCTTCAACAGTTCCAGTTTAGTCACCATGAACCGGTCAAAGTGAGAAATGACCAAATTTAGACAAATCTAACCCGCAGGCTGAATAACAATTATATATATATATGAACGATCATATATATATGGGAAAATGGGTATGCACAGCACCGTAAAATTTTTTTTACACTTGCCCAAAACTACGTCGTTTTGGGCAGACTTGTTTAAAAAAATAGAAACACGAATCCATCTCCCATATCTTCTCTCCTCCCAAATCGCGCATAAGGTCTTGGCTCCTCCCAAACCAGAAATCTCATCGCTCTCGGCGTCTCCGACTTCATTCTCCGGTGCCTCGATATATATCCTTATTTTATTTCTCTCCTCACATGTTTTCAGTCCCATCCATTTGTCTCCAAAAATTGAGCATCATCTCATCCCTTATCTCCAAAACAGTCTCCAATCGAGATCAAAAAATTGCAGCGGAGAGGTCGAATCAGAGGAATCTCGACTTCGAATCGGTAAACCCCATATTATTTTCCCTATTACAACTGTATTTTTTGATTTTATGCTGCGATTTCCTGCGATTTCCCCTACTTTTTCTATTTCTAGGTTTTGTGTGGCCCTTATTATCTCTTTGCTATTTGGGTATTTTTGTGCGGGTTTATTTTTTTAGAGGAATCTAAGTTCTGTTCTCATGCTCTGGTTATAATTATAGTACTTTGATTCAAGTATTTAGTTCGATTTAAAGGCTTATATTCACTCTTCTTGAAGCTTATGAATGTGCGAAGAACACTCCATCAGGGTAGAAATGAAGTGGGAATAATAGAGTAGATGATAGACAGTGAATTTTCTTTCTGATGTTTGAATGTTTCGTTAGGGGAGAACAGAGCGAGAGACAAGGAAAGGAAAAAAGTGAGTTCTATTTTTTTCTCCAAAATTTTTTCTCCATATTTAAAATTGACCGAGGGAAGAGAAAATTCTATAATCTAAACAAAAAAAATTAAAAATTAAAGGGTGTGGTAAAAGTGAATGTTGTGATGCTAAAAGATTGGATTTTGGTTTGTTCTTTTATACGGTTATTGAATCTTTGAATTAATTTGGAGTGTTTTGGATTTTGGGCATTCTGTGTTTTGAAGTGATTTGGATTTAAATTTTGGGCATTATGGATTCTGGGATTCTGGGTTATACATATATAGCTACTTTCCTACTTTTCGATTCCAATTTCTCTTTCTCGACCCTCGTACTATTTTCCAACCCTACTTTATTTTTTTAGGTTTGTCATTTATTGTTCTTCCAAATTCTCAACCATAGAGGAGCAAGATTACTCGCGTCGATTTACGAAAGTTACTCTAACAATTGTTGCTTTTACCCAAATGCCCTCGTAATTATATATGTTTTTTATTTCAGGTTGCCTATTGCTCCAACTCATGTATATTCTATAAATGATTCATTGCCCGGTGAGAGGAAGTCATTGCTGCAGAAATCTGAGTTTGTCATTAGACAACTAGTAATCAACTCCTCAACCAATGTGGTCGTGGTTGTAACAAGGAGAAGCAAAGATGAGGTGGTGCACAGGGCAATCAATAATGTTGAAGGTCCATCATTGCCTGTAAAGATGGTCTAGCCAACTAATGGGAAGTTGGCTTTATTTTTGGACAAGCTGGTTGCATCAAAGCTTGATGGGGGTGCTTAATTTTTCGAATAAAACAATTTTCTTGTCACTGAAGTGTGTATTAATGGAAGAATCCAAGTCTGTCTATCGATTCTCGTTTTCATTTATAGTTCTCTTTTAATTTTAGTGTCAGGTTAATATCTCCCATGTTTGGACTTTACCCTTCTCTCTTGTAGGGAGTTATCGCTGGAGAAGTGTTATAATCTTTGTAGTTAATTTTTGGTTTTAGTGTTGGATCAACTCCTGCCTTTTTTGGCCATCATTCCTCTGTTTTGTAGAGGATTGTTGTCAGGGTTTGATAATCCAATTTTGGTTCAAGGGATAATCTAATTTTGGGAAAGTTAACTGATTCTGTTGTCAAATTGTATCTCTCATTTGTTAATATAGACTGAAATATTTCTTGTGAATTGTTGCTAAAATCTTTCATATCTTTCCATGAAGAATTATAAACCGTAACATGTGAAATTGTCAAAATCCAGTGCCTGTGGGCATGTTTTTTTTTATTGGATTGGCAATATTTAATTCAAGTATATTTTGAAATAAAACTATTTTGGCAGAGAGAGAATCTTCCAACTGGAGTCTGTAAGTTGCCAATTACATGCTTAGATTAGAAGATACTATCATTAAATAATTTATTTTAAAGTTCACTTGGAAGCTTGGAGCAAAACATAATTCATCTATAAAAAGAAAATACTCGCATATTTAATAATAGAAAAAGATTAATGGAAAGAACATCTGTCTAATGAGAAATTGAAAGGCAGGGAAAAAAATTAAGAATCTTCCTCATTGAACCCGTGAATTTTACTACTAAGATGCAACATTGAATGCAATCCACTTCAAAATTATTTTTATATAAGTACATCTGTAGCCAATTAACCACCTTTACACAGGAAAGATGGGAAATGATGCACTCAAATTTCATTACAGGGGAAAGAACAAATCCACCAAACAAAGGCAGGTAAGAAAACTAGCAAGGTGTAGGAGCATCAGCTTGTTCAACTAACAGACACTAATTTGCAGTATTCCCTTTCTGTTATAGACATTATGCCATTTGATTCTGGAATCACGTCTCCTTCCATCCCTTGTTTAGGTTAGAAGCCACAAGTCCGTGCTTGAAGCCACTGGTCTGTTACTCCATAATCAATGGCGTACTTGATGGAACATATATATAGTCATATATGCTACCTGAACAACAAGCCACTATTAGTGGTCTGAACAAAGAGGTTTAGTTTGTTAACATTAATCAGACAGGATTCGCTGCAGGTCTATTACATCACCATTCCTCCATCAATGGTAAGCACCTGCAACGCAGCATCAACGATCAAAAAACTCGCAAACATATATTAAAAACTTAATATGTATGTAAAGAAGAAGAGATTGAAGAGCACAAACAAGTGCTAAAAAAATTTGTATTGCCATAAGAGTTGTGGGACTCAACATATTGGTTAACCTAGTTGGCTCTTTACCTGCTGCAGGACATAAAATGAATTGATGCTGGCTTATGATATATAAATCTAAAAGTGAGAAAACCAAGTCCTCATTGTAAAGCAACATGAAATGAATTGATGCTGGCTTATGATATTTAAATCTAAAAGTGAGAAAACCAAGTCCTCACTGTAAAGCAACATGAAATACTAGTGAATAACGAACCTGTCCAGTCATGTAACTGGCTGCAGGATTAAGAGCCAATAACTTATAAATTGACTCAAGTAGTTATAGGTAAAAGCTGAAGTTATGGGTTGTTCTGAATAGTGGTCAATCAGCCTAGTTATATTGCTCGTTGGAAATTTGTCATATTCCCAACTTGAGACGTCAATTGGTTTGGTATATTGTGTGGTAGTAGAAATACACTATTCAATCGCATATTCTTTTGGTGTTCCATATTGGTTTAAAGAGCTCCTTGCTGGGAGGCATATGTACTAATGATTACTTGATAATTGAACAGGGAAGGAATTTTTACGGGTCTACATTTGGAGCAAAATATGAACTATATCACAAGGACAAACTTGGGGTCTGTAACAATCTAGTTGGTACTTATGATGCATTCGGGAAGGACATTGGGCATCAGTTTGCATGTGTTGGATAAATTAACTTGTAAGAAATCAATGCATTCACCTTGCCAATTAGGCCAACAAACTAACAACGAATTTACTTAATTCAACTAATTAGCAATTTTTTCATAACTAACTTACAGTAACTTACGGGTTTCAACACGAAACCCCTGTCATCAATCTTTTGCAATGAAATATAACACTGAAAAAAAGATAACAAATCAAAATTTAATCACAATAAACCAACCATTCCCAATACCCAAATAAACCCGCACAAAAATACCCAAATAGAAAAGAGATAATAAGGGCCACATTAAACCTAAAATCGAAAAAGTAGGGGAAATCGCAGGAAATCGCACCGTAAAATCAAAAAATACAGTTGTAATAAGGAAAATAATAGGGGGTTTACCGATTCGTAGTCAAGATTCCTCTGATTCGACCTCTCTGCTGCAGTTTTTTGAGCTCGATTGGAGACTGTTTTGGAGATAAGGGATGAGATGATGCTCAATTTTTGGAGACAAATGGACTGGGCTGAAACATGTGAGGAGAGAAACAAAATAAGGATATATATCGAAGCACCGGAGAATGAGGTCGGAGACGCTGAGAGCGATGAGATTTCTGGTTTGGGAGGAGCTAAGACCTGATGTACGATTTGGGAGGAGAGAAGATGTGGGAGGTGGAACCGTGTTTTTGTTTTTTAAACAAATCTGCCCAAAACGACGTAGTTTTTGCATTGTGTAAAAAAAATTTACACCTTTCGTATACCATTTTCCCCTATATATATATATATATATATATATATATATATATTCCGATTTCTATCCGGACTCCCGTATTTTCTTAAAATGCAGGACTGTACAGACATGTTTTGTTATATTTATCCAAATCACACCCAAAACACTGTATTATGTAAAAATTCCAGTTCCATAATTATTTATTTATTTATTTTTAGTTGTTTTAAAAAAAAAAAAAAATTTGGTCCGTCTTTTAATCCGGTCAAGAGTTAGGATTTGGATCTACTTATCTATATATATATATATATATATATATATATAAAAGTAATAAAAAGCCACGAAGTGATTTCCGTAAGGCGAGGAATATATATATATAACGGTAAATGGCCACGAAGTGATCTCCAGGCCTGACTGAAATATAAATATATATATGTGTATATATATATAAGCTGTAAACGAACCTGATATTATATCCAGGCTCCATAGAACATAGTTCGATAACAATATATATATATATATATATATATATATATATATATATATATATATATATATAAGTAGTAAATGCATAGGATATATATCAGGCTCAATCAAACAGAGTTTGATGAAAAGATGTATATACATAAGTATTTATATATATACAAAAGCGATGAAACACTCAAGAATATTATATAGGGCTCAATCAAAGCATAGTTCGATATATATATATATATATATATATATATATATATATATATATATATATATATATATCTGAAGATAAAAGCTTAAAAATATGAAAAATCTTACAGTGGGCTGTCATGAAGACTTTAGATAGCTTTTGATGCCTAAAAACTTGATTTCCAATGGTTAACTTCAGTATGTTACAAAACATGAGCTTACAAATGTTTAGAAAAAAGAATCACACAGTTTGAAGCACTTTAGAAGAGGTTACAGGTTGAAATGGGAAGAGTTTTCTCTCTTTTCTTCATTTTTTCTTACATTTTATGGCTAATGGGGGGGGGTCTATTTATAGACCAAAAGTGACACGGGTTTCACTACTAAATGGGTTCATTGAATGACTACCTCGAAATGCCTAGGAAATTTGCCCGGGAAGGGCGGCTTCCATCGTTTCGAAGTATATGCACTCGGACGATGCGATGTCTGCTCGAACCATCATAACTTTCAATTCGGGAGTTTGATGGAAGCGTGCCATACCATTCCAGAAATATCTTTCTAAGAGCTACACAATGACATAGGGTTTGCCCTTTTTTGAATTTGGGAAGATGGGTCCATTACTGAAATGGCATTTTCGTGTTTCCGTAGGCAGTTCGTTGAGCTGTTTTGTATAGTTTACGCTCGGAAGTTAAGATGTGGTTCTTGTGGGACATCTTTTGAGTTAATTTGATTTGAGTTAAGGTTGAGTTAGAAAAATGACCTTTTTACCCCTCCCAGGGTTATCTCCAATTTTGGCGCAGTTGTAGCTGTCTTTTCTCAAGGTTATCTCTGAGATTGACCTGCTGTTTACTCTGACTGTCCTCAGGGTTATCTCTGAGGTTAGCTTGACCTCCTGGGGTTAACTTTGGGCATTGAACTTGATCTCTCGGGGTTATCTCCGGGGTTGGAATTAATATTGTGGTCCTTCGGGGTTATCTCTGAAGTGTGAAAAAGTTATTTTTTCCTCATGCATAGTTAGTAATAGAAAAACAAAATTTCAAGCATCTACAGATGCCTTTTTTTTTTTTTATCATTTTCATGCAATGAAATGGAATGAACATGATAAAGATTAATAGACACTTGAAATGTGATAATGTATATTTAATGACACAAATTGTAATGTTATGAATGCTATGATGAATGTTAAAATGCTTTCACAAATCACAGTTCACAAATCGCACATCGCATTTTGCACTTCGTACTTTGCTTTTGGCCAATTGCACTTTGCAACTCGCACATCACATTTCCCATATTGCAAATCGCACTTCGCACATTGCAAATTGCTTTACCATTGTCGGTTACTGCTGATGCTTATGTTGGTGTTGACTCCAACAGTTTGGTTTTTTGTCAGTGTTGACGATGCTTGTTTGATGAAGAGAAATTGAGATGTTTTCTACATCTTTGATGGGGATAACATTCTAAAATCACCAGACCTTCCCGATGTATACGCTGGTAGTTTGACAATGGTACATACCCTTCTGCTAGTTTGACAACGAATCCTACCCTGCTAGTAGTTAGCTATGTTGACATCACCAAAATATTTTGATTCCCACTCGATCAGTGTTATATAATGCTTTCATCACTGAACTGTCTTGATGTTGCACTGAATTGATGCCAATGGTTTAGAATACCGGATCTTCTGATACCTTCGCTGAAGTAATATTCAACGACTTACTTCACCAGAATTCGCCTGATGTTACGCTGGATTGATGCCAACAACTTACAATACCAACTGATGTTTGTGACGAAATATTTCTCTAATCTAGGCATTTAATGTGCATGCATATTTAAATCTACTAGAGATACATGCTAAACCTTGATGAAGATGTACACTTATGTAGCGTGTTTACACATGTGCAGATCATGCATAATGTGATGATCTAGATTTATCCGTGGGAGTCTATTATCCTAGGTTGATGCATATTTTAATTTGTCTAGAGTAGAAACTTACCTCACTCTCTCTGAGGCGATTTGGAGTTTCTTTTCGCTGTTGGGTGCTTGTGCCCCATTTCTTTGAGATTTTAATTCGCAACCCGGCTGACCTGATGACCTGAGTGCCGCTGACATCCCTGGAGGGTGCAACCCGTTCTTTCGCTGCCTAGATTTAAACTTCGGTGTAGAGGCCTCGACCTGTGAGGACTTGACGCATGTTTACATATTTGATGATGAGGATTTCATTTGCTAGACCTTTTGTAATTGGGCTTTTGCTTTTGAGTTAATGACTCTCTTGACAATTTTCCCCTTCTTTTGTAGGGGCAAGCTTATGTCGCTATGATTTCTTACAGGAGTTCTCCCCTTTCTTTTGATGAGAGGTTTGATCCCGCCTTAAACTCCTTCCCTTTCCTGGAATCAGAAAATTCCTCAGTCTTTTCGCATGTTGTTATCAGGGATCTATATAAGAAACTCTCTTTGTTAACCAAGTCGTGAGTGAGCAATATCCTGTACATCAAAAGAGCAAAATGCACCAAAAGCTTGACGGTTTGGCCGTCAGGATTATTACACTATTGTGAATAAGGCATTTGAAGTAGAAGTTATGCAATTTGAATGAGTTATGAAATCGTAAGGAAATTTTGAAACATCCATGGTCATTATTCATGGGTAGGATTAGCTTCAAAAGACTTATCTCCCTATCTCAGAGATACTTCATCTTCGTTCTAGACGTTATTCTTTGTAGAGTTTATTTCACATGACACATTACTATGAGTGACGCAAATCTTAGCAGGGGTTTCATTTCTATGCCTTCGCAAATTTTCTTGATTCTCGCTCTTTTTTCCTTTTGCCTAACTTGTCTCGTTTTCTTTAGCCTATTCAGAATTATCTGTGTAATGAGTTTTGGACCAATGACTCCCAAACCAAAGGGCTTTAGGGAACTAGGTGTTAAGACACCCCTTCGGGTTTATTGGCTCGAGTAATAAAAGCCATGCTTTGAGACAAGTCAGGTGATCACTCTATTTGCTTCTTTACCTGAGCTTGAAAGGTCCGTTTTCTTAGGCTCTAAGTCACCCATGTAGGGAGCGTTGGGCTGGTGACTCCTAAACCAGATGGCTTTAGGGCACCAGGTGTAAAGACACCCCTCAAGCTTAATTACTCGAATAACCTATGCCACGATTCAGATCTGCTCAGATTTTGCCTTATCTTTTTTAATGCTCATTTTTTTAGGAACTAAGTTACCCATGAAAGGAGCGTTGGGCCGATGACTCCCAAACCAATTGGCTTTAGGGTACCAGGTGTAAAGACACCCCTCATGCTTAATAACTCGAGCAACCTAGGCCACGATTCAAGACATTGGGCTGGCGACTTATCTTTTATCTTTTCATTACTTGCCATTATTTTTGCCATAGCTTCATACCCCACAACTAAGAGTTAGGGCAATCGTAAAGTGCAAACATGCATATGAGGTCAAGTCTGTTCCAAAAAGTTCTTTGAACTAGGATGTCGTGCTTAATCAAAAAGGTTGAATAGTATTAATTCTCTAAACATTCCCGTGATTCTCGCCCCACAGACGCTTATCAAAATTAATCCCATTCATAACAAGTTAAGCAAAACCCTCTTTCTAAGAATACTTAACATGTATATTATCGCTAATGCATGTAAATAGAGTCTGAAAGCTCATAAGGAGATGAAAGAGTCATACCTCAGATGTGGATTATTTATTCTGAGAACAGTATTATGGGAAAAGACCAAATGATTATACCGAATCGCCAGTGAAATGATATGAGGGAAGCTCTAATGATGATGTACCATGTTGATGGTACTGCCAGGTGCATTTTCCTCTTTAGGATGGTTGATAAGTGCCTCAGTGTTGAGTTGTCACTATTTTTGAGATTGCCCCAGTCTTGTTGTAAGGGTCCCAATATCGGGTTGTCGTCGATTTTGAAATTTCCCTAGCCTTACTTGTTGTCAGGGATAGTTGCTTTGACAGATAGGCTGATAAGATGCCAAGATTGCAAGAGGCTTTTACCTCTGTACCATATGGTGAACAGGTAGTGGATTTGGGCTTTGATGCCCTCAATCATTATTCCTGACTTGTTTGCGCAATTGGCCTTGATGATTTTCTTTTGATTTGATGAAGACTTGTGATTGAGGGTGTCGGCTCTTTGACAGTCCTTGTTGTTGGTTGTCTTGGTATATCGCTGTTTGAGTTTGGATGTTTCTTTTGAGGGTCAGACTGCACCACTGATAGTTGCATACGTACTCCCATTGATGAGGGGAGATTAAGTCTACGTAGTTTCTACTTGATGAGCTAAACGGTTTGAGAAGTGTTTGTTTGGTTTAACCGCACCATAAATGGCTGCCTATGTACTCCCATTGATGAGGGGAGATCAGGTCTTTTGCAGTTCATGCTTGATGAGCTGAGATCTGACTGGCTTGATTTTTTTTAATTTTAATTTTTTTTGATTTTTTGATTTTTTCAATATTTACATGCATGGAAAATAAAAGGCATACTGCGAAGAAAATGATATCGTCCCAACATCTCCTGGAACTCATAACTTTATCCCCTGGATCTACATCTTCTTGGCTAGATGTGGCCTGATAGTCCAGTTGTTAGTGGTTATGTTGCCTTCAAGGCTCATAATAAGAGGTTACCTCTTAGTTTTGAATATCTTCACTCATGACCATAACTTGATCGCCTCCTGATTCAGTACATTCCTTAAGGACGCTTGAACTGGACCCATCGCAAAAAGGTATGAACTCCTGATTCTTCAATGGGTTGGTTTCCCCGACAACCTCACCACCTTTTTCTTCATCTTTCCCTTCACCTTTTTCCTGGTCTTGAAAGGATTTGACTATGAAATCTCCCTCAAACTGTTGTTGTATTTCTCACAAAAAACTTTCCTTTTTGGCTTTTTCTTCCTTGGAAAGGATTAGTATTTCCTCCTCATCATCCAAGATGATAAAATTAGGAACGTGGTTGCTATCTTTCGGCCACAGGATGTTTGATGTTGGTGGAAGAATCTCCTTTGGGGATTCCTTTGTCTCCTCTATCATTCCCTACATTAGGATTAGTCCACCTTGTGTTCTGCCAGGATTGGTGCTCGTAGCCTTCACCTCCTTTGAACTGCCTGTCTCGAGTGGACATCTTATACTTTTTATTTCCTTTTTTAGTCATGGGGAATTCTATATTTAGCTCTTCATTTTTGATGAGATCCTGGATTTTATGTTGCGAAGACCAACATTCCTCAGTCGCATGTCCAGGTGAGTTAGAATGGTAGAGAAATATCTTGGTAGAATCATAACTCTTTATCTTGGGATTTATAGGAGGCATCAACTCAGTAATCCTTCCTTCGCTTATCAGAAAGTGTAGCATTTCTTCATTTGATTTGCTCAGAGGGGTGAATTTTCGGGCTCTTTTGGAGGTTGTTTGATCTTTCTTCTTTGAGAATTCGCATTCTCCCGAGTAATTTTTCTGCTGGCGAGATCTTCTAGCAATTTTATCATTCCCCTTTTCTTGTCCTTTCAGCCTGCTTTGATCTTCTTCATTTAGCTGGCTCATCATGGGCTTGCATTATGGTTAACCTCTTTTTTCTCTTAGCTTTTTGATAGTTAACTGAAAAATTGTCTCGTATCCTGTTCTTGGTGCTATCATCTTAGCTAGCAGATTTACTTGATTCTGGATAGTCTCTAATTTTTGCATTACTGTCATACCCTCCTCCGAGTTTTCCCACTCTAGGACATTTGTTCTGTGCCTTTGGGGGTATTCCTCCATCCTTCGCATGTACTTACGATTTGGATACATTTTAGCGCTTCCTGACCCGATCATGTTTACTCCCACCGTATTATACTGCAACAGAAGGTTGGTGTTGAGATTTTGTTAGTCAGGTTGTTGGACCACAATACTGCCACTTTCGATCAGATTTTGAGTTTTATACTTTAAGGACCAACAATCTTGTGTATCGTGTCACGGAGACCCTAAGTGGCAAGCACATCTCTGGCTTGGATTATATCTTTTGCTCCCTGGTTCCAGAGGTGGAGCCAGTTTGGTAATTTTCTTATGATCCATTAACATCGCCGATACATTTTCAAGGGAATCGCCCAGTGGAGTGAACACTCGATTTTCTATTCTTTCAAATTTTTTTTTCTGTCATGGCATTGGTTGAATGCAGCTTGTTGTTGAAATGACAGATTGTCTTGCTTTTTCCAAATGGGGGGAATGTAGGTTAGTCTCCTAGCTTGTCCCTATAAAATGAGGGATACATCTTCATTGCCTTTATCAGGTACCCTCTTGGGATCGCTTGCATACTTGTCAGTCTGTATATGCTTGGTGACCGCTTCCAAGGCAGTGAAGTCTTTAATCTTGCCTGCCTTCAGGCTCATCTCTGCCATTTTGCCGTGTTTGATCATCTTCGAGAATGACTTTCCTATGCCTACTAGGATTCTTTCATAGTAAGGCTCCTCTTGGATATCAATAAATGCCATTACCATCTCAGTTTCTGTCATTGATGGAATGACTTGTGCTTCCAGACATCTCCCCCTTTGGGCATATTCTCAAAAAGACTCAATACTTTGCTTTTTGACTTTAGTCACTTGGTATCGATCCGGTGCCATTTGTGACTGAAAACTGTACTGATTTTAAAAGGCGTGGGCCAATTCTTCCCATTTATGGATTTTGGCATTGTCAAGTCGGGCATACCAGGCTTTAGCCTCTCTAGTGAGACTCTTTTGGAAAAGCTGCATTCTGAGGCTTTCATCTTCAGCATAAGACCCTAGCTCGCCAATGTATACTTTCAGGTGCGTATAGGGATCGCCTGCTCCATTGTACTTTTCAAACTCTGGGACTTGGAATTTGTCAGGATATCGAGCCCTTGGGAATATGCAGAGATCTGAATAGGTGACACTTCCATAGTTTCCAGTCCCTTTGATTGAACGGATGGTTTTCTCCATTTGTTGGACTTTCTTTCTTATATCCCTAGTTTCTCGATCATCCTTGAGTTTTATGATTTCAGGGGTTTTGTTGGTTCCTTTATTAGGTTGAGGTTTAGGTATCTAGGTTTCCATCTTTCTATCAAAACACTAACTGCCCCTTGGTGTGAATAACTCTGGTTGAGTAGGCATTGTCTGGCCTTGAGTGTTTTTACTTTGTTTTTCCAGAAAGACATCCAATTCTGCTATCTGATTTCTCAGTCCCTCGAACTCCTCTTTGGAAAAAGGAGTAGGTTCAGGCTGGGCACTTGTAGCCATGTCTAGAGGTGGGCTTAGTGCGATTTTGGATTTTGAACGGGTAATGGGACCAATTTTTTCCCTACAAAAAGACTATGTAGTTTAGTTTGGGAAAACGGGAAATGTTACATGCTATGTAATGTGTCCATTTTTTAGGAGTGTTTTAAGGTTTTCCTGCAAAACGGATCTCAGTCGTTTTGATGACATGATAGCATGACATGTTTTGATATGAAAAAAGGAATGCATGTTCACATACTCCTTTATATTTTCCATTACATTGAGATTGACATGGAAATAAAATTACAAGTAATTAAAATGGGAAGGTATGAAGAGACTTCCCTCCGCGTTTAGTTTATCAGAGGCTGACCTATCTTAGGCTACTCTTGCGGCTTTTCGGCATGAAGGTTCCCAGATCATCGCAATTTACTCGATGGGAAGTTAATACGATCTTTCAACTGGAGCGAATCTGGGTGGTGCCTTTCCTGAGCCTCGTGGAATTAGTCTCCCGATGAGTCCAGTAATCAAACACCGACGGGTTAGCCTCCTGGTGGTGGAATCACATAACATACATTCACATACATCGTGTCTCACTGTATGGAAATGATGACATGTGCGAAGCACTAATATCATAGGTAGATATGGTGCGAAGCACTAAGGTGAAGTAAATAGAGCATTAGTATACATCCATTTAATGTAAATGCAACATTCACACATAAGTAAGTAGATACAATTTTTTTTTGAAAAGCTTGAATTGCAGCTTATGCCCTCTTACCGGAGTCCCCAGCAGAGTCGCCACCTGTCGACGTCAGGATTTTTATTTGTCCCTTTTTGTTCTTATCTTTTGGAAAGTAGTATGCATACAAGCCAATCATGTATGATGATAAAGCATATACTTTGTAATCAATCTTATTTATTTATTAATAAAAGAATTATTTATTAAAGGCATTTAATTATCTACATGGTACTGTTTTAATAATATGTGATAAACCCATAGTTTTAAGCAATGTTTTTAGAATCATGATGAGATCATGCTAATGAGATCTAAATTCTTAGATAACTTAAAGCTAAAATGTTCCCAATCAATGGATTGCTAAAAAGGGGATTAATGAATCCGGATAGATTGGTATATACGTTGCTTGCTCATTGGATGAGGATGATTGATCTCATGATCATTTGTGTGAAGACACTAAAGCAAGTATGTGGGTGCTTATTGGAGAATAAGTTCACTGAAGTGACTTGCCAAGGAATACCTAATGGAGTTTTACTTGCCTGTCAATAAGAATTCCTATAGAGATAGTAGTACAAATGATCCTTAGACTTGAGATCATCATAGTATCTTATATATAATGAATTACACTTTGACTTATTCCTTAAGACTCTTAGAGTATATCAAAGGGTATGCTTGGGTGTAATAATTTATATATTGAGATAATGAATGATCAATAAAGAATCTACCACTTCTAGTAAAAGAAGAGAAATGTCCTATGTGATTCGATAAATGACAATCCAGGAATCCTTGGCCAAAGTGGAATGAAATTAGAAAGTAGTTTCTAATTTGCATTCATTCAGAGTTGTGCATTTGGGAATTGAAATACATATAATTAAATAAAATAAGACTTGACAGTAATTTCATGTCTTATATTTAATTGGGACATTGTATGGTGGAATGATTGAATTGTACGATAACTATTTACTCAAAGGTTCTTTTATGACTAATGTTGAAATCTATATTATCTGGAAAGTCATTGATCGCTAGGGAGGCTTATCCCTATTGTAGAATAAATATTATTTATTTAAATAAATTAATAGTTTAATTTATTTATTTAAATAAGATTAGAATTGTTCTAATTGATTTATTCACAACCTGGTTTAATATAGAGAACCTAAAGGGTCACAACATAAAAGGAAGAATAATTATTTAAGAAGTTAATGACATAATCGTAATAATATGTTAAGTATATTTAATTTAATCTATGGTGATAGAATAAATTAAATAGCTTAATATTTATTATTTAATATTTTAGAAATATTAAATATAAATTAATAAGAGGAGTCTTATTAATATTATTATAATTATTATTATTTTAATTTCTAAAAGAGTTTAGAAATTAATTTAATATAAGTATTCTCATTTATTCCTAATAAGATTAGGAGGGAAAATTAGTTAAAGGAGTTTAATTAATTATCCCTAATAAGATTAGGGAGCCCAATTAATTAAAGGGTTTTAATTAAATAAATAATACCTTATTTTAATTAAATAGGGTTACCTGATATCTTTATAAGAGGAGTCTTATATCAAATATCAAATATGAAATATGCGCAATTCCAATTATTGGAGAGTACGCCCCCTTTTTCTATAGAGATAGGAAAAACTAGGGTTTGAGCCAATACACATTCTTCTTGAAAATTATTCTTCCTTGGTGGATCACCTCTAGAGGCCATACACTTGGGTGGCTAACATTGATCAAAGGAAGGAATCTACCCGGAGAGTCAAGGAGATTGTGGAGAAGTAGAAGGTGAACTCGTACTTGTAGAAGCTCGTATCTACAAGGGTATGATTCCATAACTTCTTGTTTTTCGTTTTAATTAATAATATGCATAAAGGATGATCCGGGTAATTGGTTTGTAAAAAATTTTAAAATCTGATTTTATTTTGCTTCCGCTATTTTTGCAATTTGATTGCTACTTTGATTTTCACAAAACCTTACAGTGGCATCAGAGCCAAACTTTATGCGAATTATTAATTGTTTTGATTCCATCTATGTATGGGTATGTATTTAAAATAATTAATTTATTGGGCGTAATTAATTGTATAAAAGTATTATTTTATGAAAAAAAATAATCAATTCACAAACCTGTGATTCCGTGTTTTGATTGATTTATATATATATATATTTTCAAAATCGTTAACCTGCACCGTGATTCGCGTGGCAATGATTACTAATCTAATTCATTACTATATATATATATATATATATATATATATATATATATATATATATATATATATATATATATATATATATATGTAAGACATAAAACTTATTATAAATGAAAATGAATTTTCTCTATTTATTATTTTGAAATAGTAAGGGTTGATTTGATTAATGTGATTAGTTATGGGTAAAATGCGCAAATATCTTAAATAAGCAAGTGGTTATAAAATATTCATTGTTATCGGGGAATATTTGTTTGGTCATGGAATATTCTTAATGTCGGGGAATATTTGTACGACGGCGCAGTCTTGTGTGGGTCCCATAACGAAAAGCGATTGGATGAAGAAAACAACAAGTATAAGTTTTTTTATAAATAGCAGGCGTAGTTATTCACAATTAACACTTCTTTGGAATACCCGGTGGTTAAAACACGATGTCTACGCGTTGTTGTTGCGGTAAAGATGCGGTATTGCACCAATTATTGATTCTTACGTAAGAAGGCACTACTCAATAATTATTACGGTAATTCTTATTCAATATTTTATTGATTCAATAATTGCTACGTTGATATTTTATATTATTGTTGTTTGATAATTGTCACTTTGATATTTCCCATTATCAGATCTATAATTCATATTATTTGAATAATATTATTAGATAGCATTATTGGCAATGTCTAAGGAAGTTCTGTCTAAGGAGAGATTTGGTCATCTAATTACGCGCCAGTAATTAGAAATCCTTATTAGAAAGCCCCCTCTTTCTTGGGAACGACCTGGTTGTCATTATTGTGATTTTGTAATATTATTTGTGAATAATTAATTATTGATTTATATGATAAGGAAAATATTTATTTATGTGGATAGAAAAGAGAAATTTTTAGAAAAATGACAATTGTTAAAAATTGATATTTTATCTTTTCTGATAAAATAATTTATTTAAATATATTATTATATTATAATAATATAATAATGGTGCTATTTTTACATTGAATGTGTGATATATGAATAAATGAGGAGGAAGAGTATTTTTGTTACAATAAATGTTAAAAACATGTTAAGCATGTCGGTGGGCCCCATTTTGTGACTAAAATTGGATTATAGCCCGTAAAATCGCTCGTATGTGGATTTCGGTCAATTTCTGCTTGGAATTTGGAAAAACTTAAACATGCAAAGTTGTAGAGAATTGAATTTTCTATGGAATGGACATAAGATTCAAATTTTTCTGATAAAAGGGCTATTTATTATGAATTATTGAAGTTACAGAATAATTGATTTTTGAAGTTTTAATTATTTTTTTTATGAAAAATGTTTTTGTTATGATTGGTGGGCCCCACTTGTTGTTAAGCATGCTGAATTCAGAATTTCAAAGTGGGCATAGGAATTTTAAAAATAATAATAATATTTTATTAAATTTTTCGCTTTGGTGTTCTAAGCATTTTCCTATAAATAGGGTGCTTAGGTTAGAATTGAAAATCACATCAGAAACTAAAGTTTTCTCTCTATATATTATCGAGCATATTCTTGTGAGTATTTTGATACTTTGAGTGTTGCTATATGGTGCAAGTTTCCTTGAAGACTATATCCGATTATTCTAATCGGAAATCATATCTTTTGAGGTAAGAGATGTTATTTTTTTAAATGATATTATTTCTTTCAATATCATTATGTCGGAATATTGGTAAGATTTTTCTTGTGAAATTCTTGTATTTTTGTGTCGGGGTTACTATTCACGTATACGACACTATTCACGAATACGGCACTATTCACAGAAAAATTAAATTTTCGTTCTTTGTCCCAGATGTCTATTTTTGTTACTATCTTTAATTGTATCTATATTTTGATATTCATTCTTGAATTGTACTCCACCATAGTATATTATGAGGTATTTTTGAACATGGATAAACCGAAGTACGAATCCATAATATTTGTTCTTTTGTCTCATTGGATTCATTTTCTTTAAAATATTTTTCATCATTTTTAGTCCTAAATGATGATATAACTGAATATCTTTGGCCTGTAGTGCAAAGATGAATGATTTTCTGATGAATATCTTTGGCCCGTAGTGCAAAGATGAATAGGTGTTGAGATGAACATGACCAACTATTGAATATCTTTGGCCTGTAGTGCAAAGATGAATATTTGATTCAAGAAGAATATTGATTTATGTTACAGGGATAAAATATTAACGATGGACTTTTAAATTCATAGATGTTGGTAGATTTCATTCTATACTTAACTCTTCTAATGAATTGTTATTTTCGTTGCGAATATTGATCTGAAACTTGTTGTCTATTATATTATATCAGATTTTTCACTGTTGAGGACTACCGATAATTTTTTCTATATTATCTTAGTCATAATGTTCTTTACTGGGCTAGTTGAGCTCACCCTTTTCCTTTTTGTTCCATTTTTCTTCTCAGGAGGCGAGAATGTAGGGAGTACTAGTCGGGGTATGGAGTGATGGTTCTAGAAAGTTGTTTTAGTAGTCCTCACTATTTTTGTAAAATAATGTATCAATAATTATAATGAGAACTTATTTGAGTGTGGATATTATCTAGAAGACAATATTTTTATTTAAACTCACCGTTTATGTGTTGTCGTATTTTGCACGACAATTGTATTAATAAAGTTGTTGTTGTTTCTGTACCATATATTTGGCGACTCAGAATGGGTGATGTATACCTATTATGGGGGCGTCACAGTTGATATCAGAGCTTAGGGATATGGTCTCTGGCGGAGATCGGGGAATTGAACTAGGAGGGGAGAGACGAGTAAATCCTTCGCTAGTATGTCCTACCTAAGCTTATTTATTGGTTGGTTAGAGTATAGGGTTATTATGTTGCATGTCAATTTCTTTAATTAACCCTTGTTTTGTGGCAGTATTTAAGAATGGCAGCTGAAAATATTAACGATGGAGTAAATGAGATCGTGGAGACACCATTAATCACAAATGAGGAGAACGTGCAATAGGCCGACAATGTTCCTCCTGTAAACAACACCACTGAGTAGACGATCAACAATGAGATGTTTAGAAGCTTTTTACGGTTCATGTAAAACTAGACGAGGGAGACTCCTGTTCAAAATGCGGGTAGAAATAATGGCAACACACAGCTGGTCATTTCTAAGCAATTCAAGGAGTTGGGACCGCCGGAATTTTGGGGAAAGCCGGATCCGATTAAAGCAAAAATGTGGGTTAAGCAAATTATCAAGATATTTGATGTCTTGGGATGCACGGAGGAACAGAAGGTTCCATTCGCCACCTTTATGTTAAAGTGGTGAGGCGATTCTTTGGTGGGAATCGTGAAGCGTACCCAGCCAGCCGCACTCAGCATGTCTTGGGAGACATTTCAAAAACTATTCAATGACAAGTACTTTCCTGAAAGTATTCGTCATATGAAGGAGGTAGAGTTTATTAGATTGGAACAGAATAACATGACGGTGTCCCAGTACGAGGCGAAGTTTGCGGAGTTATCCAGGTTTGCACCTCATTTGGTGGAGAATGAGGAACGTATGACGCGGATGTTTCTGAGAGGTTTGAAACCCGACATACGTCAATATCTTATTTCTCACAAATTTTCTCTATATTTAGATGTTGTCAACATGGCTCAATTATTAGAGTGAGATAATGAATACGTTCAACCGAGGGACCACAACCAGGCTCAAATCGGTGACAGCAGTCATCGGAGCAATGATAACCAGCGGGGAGGGAAAAATTCAGACAAAAGCGGTAACCACTCTGGTGGTAATCGTGGTCATGATAATAGGAGAGGCGAGTCAAGTGGAAGTTTCAAAGAGAGGAGATTCAACAATGACAATATGAAGACGTTAGCACCAACATCAACTGTTTTTAAGGAAGGAGAACGACCACCGGTTGTATGCTATAAATATGGAAAAGAGGGACACATCAGCCCAAACTGTCCACAACAGTTCAAGGTATGTTATAATTTTGGAAAGGAAGGACCTATTGCTCGAGATTGTACTGTAGCGAAACTAAGTCCAGCGGGGATGGTGACTCAAAGGCTGTCCTAGAAAAGTCAAAGTCAGCGGTTCCTGGAAGAGCGTTTTTCGTGACTGGTCAAAATTTGAGGAACCTAAACGAGATGATCACGGGTAAGTTAATCATAAATTCTTGCAAAGTTTATACCTTACTGGATATCGGTTCTACCCATTCATTTATCTCTCCTGCTTGTGCTCAACGTTTAAACTTGACTCCGGAGAAATTAGACTATGACTTATCTATGGAGACTTTGTTAGGAGAAACTTTTATTACATCCACTATTTATAAATCTTGTTTAATCCAAGTTGGCACCATCACATTACCTGTTGATCTTATCTCTTTAAAGATACTTGCATTTGACGTGATTTTAGGGATTAATTGGTTAACTACTCATCATGCCAAAATTGATTGTTTTCGTAAGATTGTTAGTTTTCATATTCCTAACCAACCTATTATGCGAATTCAAACAACTAAACCACTAAAATTAATCACTGTCATATCAAGCCATAAAGCCATTCGTTTATTGAAAAATGGATGTCAAGCTTTCTTAGCCCATGTTATGGATTTGAATAAAGACACGTTAGATTTGAATAATATTTCTGTTGTTAGTGAATTTCATGATGTATTTCCTGAAGAAATTCCCGGTCTACCCCCAGAACGTGAAGTTAAATTCTTTATTAACCTTGAACCTGGTACAAAGCCTATTTTTAAAACCCTATATCGAATGGCTCCGATTGAACTTTAGGAGTTAAAGGTCCAACTACAGGAGTTGTTGGACATCGGTTTCATTCGTCCTAGTACATCTCCTTGGGGTGCTCCTGTTTTATTTGTAAAAAAGAATGACGGGAGTATGCGACTTTGTATTGACTATCGAGAATTGAACCATGTCACCATCAAGAATAGGTATCCGCTACCTCGCATTGGTGACTGTTTGACCCGATTGCAAGGAGCACAATTCTTTTCAAAGATCGATCTTCGATTACGGATATCATCAATTTGAAGATTAGGCGAGGATATTCCAAAGATTGCCTTTAGAACTCGGTACGGGCATTATAAATTCTTAGTCATGTCTTTTGGATTGACTAATGCTCCTGCGGCTTTCATGGATATGATGAACCGAGTATTCAAGGAATATTTGGATCAGTTCATTGTTGTCTTTATTGATGACATCCTCATATATTCCAAAAGTCGTGAAGATCATGAGCACCATTTGAAGCTGGTACTCCAAAGGCTTCGTGAAAACAAGTTATATGCCAAGTTGAAGAAATGCGAGTTCTGGCTTGAAGAAGTAGCATTCCTTGGGCACGTGTTGTAAAAACATGGAGTATCTGTTGACCCGGTGAAGATTGAATCAATACAAAGTTGGGAGCAACCGGATTCGGTGACTAAAGTACGTAGCTTTCTGGGCTTAGCTGGTTATTATCGGAGATTCGTGGAGGGATTTTCTCGAATCGCTACTCCGTTAACTCAGCTGACTTGAAAGGATACAAAATTCATATGGAGCGAGGAATGCGAGAAGAGTTTTCAAGAGCTCAAGAGGAGACTCATTTCGGCACCTTTTCTGTCAATACCGTCTAGTTTGGATGGATTTGTTATCTATAGCGATGCTTCAAGTAAAGGGTTAGGATGTGTTCTCATGTAACATGGGAAAGTCATAGCCTATGCCTCGCGACAACTTAAAGAATATGAGAGGAATTATCTTACTCATGATCTAGAGTTGGCAGCAGTCGTTTTCGCGCTAAAGATCTGGAGGCACTATCTATATGGGGAGAAAGTGGAGATATATTCAGACCATGAAAGCCTCAAATATTTCTTCATCCAAAAGGAACTCAACATGCGGCAACGACGTTGGCTCGAGCTGTTGAAAGACTACGACCATACCATTAAATACCATCTTGGAAAAGCGAATGTGGTAGCTGATGCGTTGAGTAGAAGATCATATGCGGGAATGAGTGCGATGTTGTCAACACAAAGGCCCATTTTGTGTGATTTACAAAAGATGAAGATAGAATTCAAAACTCCGGGGACCCATGCGATGATGTCAACTATACGCATATAAGTAACTTTAATTGATAAAGTTAAAGTTGCTCAAGCCACGGACCCGGAGCTGATGTGTATGAAGAAGAAAGTATAAGAAGGTGTTATCCCAGAAGCAAGAAACGATGAAGAAGGAATACTTTGAGTCAACTCCAAACTTTGTGTTCCTAACGACTCTAATTTGAAGTACAAGATCATGATGGAGGCACACAATACACTGCTTGCAATCCATCTAGAAAGTACCAAAATGTATCAGGATCTTCGACATACATTTTGGTGGAGTAATATGAAAAGAGAGATCACGAAGTTTATCTCGAGGTGTTTAACGTGTCAACATGTAAAGGCGGAGCATCAAGTGCCAAAGGGTCCATTGCAACCACTTGAGATTCCAAAATGGAAGTGGGAACACATTACCATGGATTTCGTTACGGGTCTTCCCACGGTTTCTCAAGGCATAGATGCGATTTGGGTTATTGTTGATAGATTAACTAAGTCAGCTCATTTCTTCCCGATACGGGAGACTTATTCCCTTGAAAGTATCATATGTATGTAAATGAGATTGTGAGATTGCATATCATGCCAGTATCCATAGTTTCGAATCGTGACCCAAGATTCACTTCATGATTTTGGGTTAGCTTGCAGAAAGCTATGGGCATGGATTTACGATTCAGTTTGGTATACCATCCTCAAACGGACGGACAATCAGAGAGGGCTATTTAAACTCTTAAAGATCTATTAAGACTCTGTGTCCTAGACTTCAAAGGGAGTTGGGATAAGTATTTACCATTGGTGGAATTCTCCTACAACAACAGTTATTAGGCAAGTATAGGTATGGCTCCATTCGAAGCATTATATGGACGAAAGTGTCGCTCTCCAGTATGTTGGGATGAGGTGGGTGAAGCAATATTGTTGGGACCAGAGTTGGTACGTATTACTACAGAAAAGATCCAAATGATTCGACAACGTATACAAATGGCACAGGATCGACAAAATAGTTATGCGGATCTTCATCGAAAGGACGTGGAATTTAGTGTTGGGGATCATGTATTGTTACTTGTTGCTCTATGGAAGGAAGTTACAAGATTTGGGAAAAGAGAAAAGCTCAATCCACGATTTATTGGTCCATTTCAGATTCTTGATCGAGTAGGAAATGTGGCCTATAGACTCGCGTTACCTCCAAGTATGTCTCGTGTTCATAATGTTTTTCACATATCTGTGCTTCGTAAATATATGAAAGACTCGAACCACGTTATTGATTTAGAACCAGACGAAATAGTCAAAGATTTAACATACGGGGAGGTACCTGTCAAGATCTTGGATAGGAAGGAGCATGTCCTACGCACAAAGGTCATACCACAAGTCAAAGTTTTGTAGACGAACCATGCTATTGAGGAAATGACCTAGGAGTTGGAAACGAAAATGAAAGCGAGGTATCCTCACCTTTTCGAAACATCAGGTACGAACGTCAATTTCTAGGACAAAATTTCATAAGGATGGGAGGTTGTAAGACCCCAACTTATTATAAATGAAATTGAATTTCCTCTATTTATTATTTTGAAATAGTAAGGGTTGATTTGATTAATGTGGTTAGTTATGGGTAAAATGTGCAAATATCTTAAATAAGCAAGTGATTATAAAATATTCATTGTTGTCGGAGAATATTCGTTTGGTCGTAGAATATTCTTACTGTCGGAGAATATTCGTACGACGGCGCAGCCTTGTGTGGGCCCCATAATGGAAGCGATTAGATGAAGAAAACAACAAGAATAAGTTTTTTTTATAAATAACGGCGTAGTTGTTACCGTTAACACTGTTGGAATACCCGGTGGTTAAAACATAGTAATATGCATTATTGCACAGTAGGACACGGTATTACACCAATTATTGATTCTTACATAAGAATGCACTACTCAATAATTATTACAGTAATTATTGTTCAATATTTTATTGATTCAATAATTGCTACGTTGATATTTTATATTATTGTTGTTTCAAAAATTGTCACTGCACAGTATTTCCCATTATCAGATCTGTAATAACCCAGAATTTCGAATAATCCAAATTTTACGAATAATTTTTTTTATTTAATATCAACATTGACTGTTAATATTGTACTGAGTATTTGTGATACGAGTTTCGAGAATTGGTTAATTTGGTTATTGACTGAGAAATTAGAGTAGAGTTGTGCTTAACAGCTTTAGAAAACCCTAAACCTAATTTCTGGATAGGGATTTGATAGAAAATATAATTAAAATAATTATTTTGATAAGTATGTGTTTGTACTGTATAGAAATTTTGATCAATGATTGATCGGATAAGATTTAAAACTAATAAACCCTAATAAGAGATTAGAAACCCTAATCTCAGGATTAGAAACCCTAATGCGCAGTTAAAAACCCTAATCAAAAGCCAAAAAAACCCTAATTTTTTATCCGGGATTCCTAAACCCTAAATTAGGAAACCCTAATCCTAATTAATAAGCTTAATGTGTTTATTAAACGTTGATGTGATTAGGAAACCCTAATTTAATTAGGAAACCCTGATTATAATTTAGAAATTTTATTTTTTCTAAAATCATAATTGGAAATTTTAGAAACTAATATTGTAAAACCTAAGTGTTAGAACCTTAGGGTTAAACCCTAAGGGTTTGGATAGTGTCTAGTTTGCCATTAAAATTACATATACATTGACCAAAATGCCCTTTTTCGTTTCTTTAATTGGTGACTTGTAGAAATTGCTAGCAACTTTAGTTGGTAACCTAATGCCTTGACTTTGTGACATAAAATCTAGCAATATCAGCCAGCAATATCAGATCTAGAGCTCTATATCATCATATATATAGATTTGGGAGAGAGAAAGTTACTACATTTACCTTATTTTTCAACCTAGCTCTCACCAACTCATTCTTTCTCAACACCTCTGAATTTGCTAAGTTTACCAGTCACAAAACACCTCTCTTAAACATCTAGATCGGTTAAGGAGAATAAGAATCAAAGATTTAGCAAGAGAAGGTATAACCCTAAACTCAACCCATGTTTAAGTGTTTAAATTTGTGTTATACTATGTTTTTAGATGATCTATGTTGATCCATCATGGATCCATAGCATCAAAGTGCTTTAAAATCGATTTTTTCCAAAACTGTCCAAGAACAAAATTTATGGTCTGACAAGCTAATGTCAGGAGCCACAGATTCTTGTTCGTTTATGGTTTTTGATGTTTTAAAGTTGTTATATGTAGCTTGTAATGTGGTCTTTAATCTACAAGTGGAATCAGTGTCAATTGATGTCTAGATTTGTAGTTATTAACGGTCAAAACCTATTGACCGGGCATGATCGGTCAAAATCTGGGCAACCCAGAAAGCTTGAAATCGTGTCTGACATGAGTTTTGAAGGTCTAGATCTGACAGATATGATGTTGTTTTGATGAGGTGTTGTATTCAACTTGTAGCCTGTTATATGTTCTTTGATTCCATGGCTTTAGATCGTGTAAATAAACAACAGGTCGATCGTAGTAGGTGGTCAAAGTAGACCACTCGCACTGTTCTTACGTTTCTGGAAAAAAAAACCCAGAAACAATTTAAGCAATTTTTCTGACCATGTTTGACCATGTCATAACCTGTGGATCTGTTGTTGGTGGACTGACATCTTGTGATGTCGTTGTTCCTTGTCATGTATAATACATGTATGAACCATAAAACCACCAAAATAATGATAGGAACCTAGATTAATTTGGGCTGGAAAGTACCAAGTCGAACTGCCTGGGTTTCTGGAAAACCCTGGTAACACCTGACAGTGACTTTGCATGGCTGGATCTTCATGATTTGATGTAGTAAGACCACAATAAGAATTGTAATTTGCAGAGTTACATAAACACTACAAGTTGGATGTTCAAGCTAGCCCAGAAACTAATTATACTGAGAATTAAATGTGGTCAAAGTAGAAGCCTTGAACATGGAACTGTCAGTGTTCTTGAGCTCAAGAACACCAACAGCGACGCTTTGTGTCGCTAAAGACCTATAGCGACGGTTTCTATTAATTTTAATTTCTGAATTTCCGGAAATTACTTAAAAATAGAAAATAAATTATAAAAATTACCAAAATAGTTTTAAAACTATTTTTAAATTATGAAAAATAATTTTTGACTATTTGAGATATTTTTCATTAATATTTATAATTATTTGAACATTAATGGTATTTAATTTATTTAATTAGTATATTAAATAAATTAGAGAAAAATGATTTAATATTATGAAAAATTATTTTAAATAAGAATAATGAATTTAAAAAATATTTTGAGTTATAAAATATAACTTTTAATATTTTTAGAGAATTTTCATTAATAATTTAATATTAATGATATTAGATTTATTTAATTGTTAAATTAAATAAATAAGATAAAAATTATTTTATTAATTTAAAATCATTTTAAATGAGAATAAAGTATTAGAAAATATTTGGAATTATAAAATATAATTTTCAATATTTTTGGAGAATTCTCATTAATAAATTAATATTAATGATATTAGATTTAATTAATTATTATATTAAATTAATGAATTAAAAATGATTTTATTGATTTGAAAATCATTTAAAATTGAGAAAAATGATTTAAAAATATTTTAAGTTATAACTAATGACTTTTAATATTTTGATGATAATTTCATTAATATTTAAATATTAATGTTGATGATTTAAAATAATTTTAATTATTTTAAAAATCATTTAAGTAGAATATTGTTGATTTAAAAATATTTTAAGTTATTAATAATAACTTTAATATTTTGACAAGTATGTCATTAATATTTTTATATTATTAAATATTAATGATGATAAGATTATTTGATGTTTAAATCATTTAAAAATGATTCTGATGTTTGAAAAATTATTATAAATTATAATAATTGCTTATAAATTATTAAAAGCTTCCGAAAAATATTATTAATGATATATGACTTATCTAATGTAATATTGAAGCTTTGAAACCGAACTTACTTGACAATAACTGTGTTAATTGTCGAATAAGGTGACCAGAACACCGAGATGAGACCGAAGTCCAACCAGACCAAAATAGTTAGACTTGTTAAGTGTTTATATAGGTTATAAACACTGATGTAACTATGTGGTAATGTGCTTAGGAGAAGATTGACTGTGAATTACAGTGTTATGAGTTATAAAATTTTGTGCTAATTGTGAGACCGATATTATTGGTTATAGGTCTTACGAACGTAGATAAGTTTATTGTGTAGCTGTAATCAACGAAAGAGGCAAGTTTCCTAACTCAACCTTGAGTTAATATTGTTTAAATATTATAGTGGTTAATTATTGTTAATTATACCACGTCCAAGAATTTATTGTTGATTATTCGCAGTTAGTGCATGTTTAATAATTCAAATTTAATTACTGATTCAAAAAATATATATTCATAGAATTACTATTGTTGGATATTCATATCTGTAGAAACTAATATTGACAGTACATATAATTCTTGTTTATTGTCAAATTACGTTGAGAAATGTCTTAGATAATTATTCTGGCTAGACGAACATTTTTTAGAACTTGATAGGTTCGAGAAGAGAAGAGAATAGAATTTAATTATTATTGATAGATTGATAGGTTCGGCTAGAGAAAAAGAAAACTTGATAGTTTGAGAGAAGTGATTAGATATTGAAATCATTGAATTTCATTGTTAAATCAAATCTTGATTCTAAGACTGAGAAGAACAACCTTTTATATAAAGGGAACATTTTTGATCGTATATTCGATCATTGCGCACGACTTAAGTATTATGCATAATATAGGGTACAAGGAGTTGGCGGTTTGAGTACTTATAGAGGGGTATGATTTAATCTTTATGGTTATCAGATACACCTGGGTATATCAAAGTCCAATCTTTGATAGTTACTTGAGAAGAGAAGTTCAAGATCCAATGGATCGCTCAACATAAATCTGGAAAACATTCCACTTTGCTAGGATTATAACCATGAGCGAGATAGAGAATACTCATTTAGAGTACTAAGTGAGGGATTGTTAAAGTGTATCGATAGTGAGATATGTGGACACGTAGTGTGAGAAGTTTGTACTGGTGAAGTACTAATCAAGTTGTTTAAACTGATTATAGGATGTAGGGAGAAGATGAGATGAGTACGGGGATGTCAGCGGCTGTTGCACCAGTGCCAATAACCGAGGTGCCAGCACAGAGCGAGTTAATGGAAGAAGTAGGGAAAGATGAACCTATGATCAATCTCGGGAGTGATCATGATGATTATCCCGAGATGTATCTGAGTGGTGATGAGGAGGCGGAGTCTGAAGAAGCTAAGATGGAGTTAAAGAATAAGATCAAAGTTGGAGAGAAAGATCAACTATCTGCAGAAGTCCAAGAACTTCGAAGTAAAGTATTTCTTCTAGAGGAGTTGTGGAAGACAGAGCGAGCGTTACGTGAAATGACTGAAGAACGGAACGAGCTGAAGGCGCAGGTGGAGAGGATGAAGACTGAAGGTGGTGGATCGTCTGAAGGAACCAGCAAGAAGGGTAATAATAAGAGAAAGAGGGAAAAAGATAGCGACAACTCTAAAAATTCAAACCCAAAGAAGAAGCAAGTCTGTAGCAAGTGTGGAAAGACTCACGCGGGGAATGCATGACTTGGAAGAATGTGTGCGTCAACTATAAGCAGCAAGGACATATTTCTCTTCATTGTCCTAAGCCGAATATGAGGAAGTGTTTCTCATGTGGTAGAACGGGTCACGAATTTAACAAGTGTCCCAACAGGAAGAAGACTGGTGAAGGGAGTGGATGGTAGATAGCTTAAGCTTGAGCGTTATTATCTTTTGGTAGAAGTTTATGATATTAAAAGTTGTAATATCGAGAATGATGTTTGAACATATGTAAATATATATGTTTGTATGAATAAAATCTTTATTTTCTATATGAATATAAGATTAAGATAAATTTGTGAGTTCTTAAAACTCATACTTATGGTAAGTTCATAACTCATAATTATATGAAATATTTCTGAACCCCTCAGCGAATGGACGCCAATGGTCTGACTAGGATAAGTTCATACACTAATATAATTGTGGCAAGTTACTGAACTCATAAGTGTGGTAAGTGTGCTGAACTGGAAATAGTTATGTGAATATGGTGAATGGCAACTTTTTGTATAAAGTTGGAGAATTGCAACTTTTTGTAAAGTTGAGTATGTTAATCCTTAAATGGACATAAGTTGGAGAATGGACATAAGATTCAAATTTTTTTTGATAAAAGGGCTATTTATTATGAATTATTGAAGTTCCAGAATAATTGATTTTTGAAGTTTTAATTATTTTTTTATGAAAAATGTTTTTGTTATGATTGGTGGGCCCCACTTGTTGTTAAGCATGCTGAATTCAGAATTTCAAAGTGGTGTTCTTCTTTGGTGAAAATAATAATAATATTTTATTAAATTTTCTTCTTTGGTATTCTAAGCATTTTCCTATAAATAGGGTGCTTAGGTTAGAATTGAAAATCACACCAGAAACTAAAGTTTTCTCTCTCTATATTATCGAGCGTATTCTTGTGAGTATTTTGATACTTTGAGTGTTGCTATACGGTGCAAGTTTCCTTCAGCACTATATCCAGTATTCCAGTTAGAAGTACTGTCCTTTTGAGGTAAGGGATGTTATTTTTTTTAAATGATATTTTTTCTTTCAATATCATTATGCCAGAATATTGGTAAGATTTTTCTTGTGAAATTCTTATCTTTTTGTGTCGGGGTTACTATTCACGTATACGACACTATTCACGAATACGACACTATTCACAGAAAAATTAAATTTTCATTCTTTGTCCCAGATGTCTATTTTTGTTACTATCTTTAATTGTATCCATGTTTTGATATTCATTCTTGAATTTTAGTCCACCATAGTATATTATGAGGTATTTTTGAACATGGATAAACTGAAGTACGAATCCATAATATTTGTTCTTTTGTCTCACTAGATTCGTTTTCTTTAAAATATTTTTCATCATCCTCAGTCCTAAATGATGATATAACTCTTTGGCCTGTAGTGCGAAGATGAATGATTTTTTGATGAATATCTTTGGTCCGTAGTGTAAAGATGAACAGGTGTTAAGATGAACATGACCAACTGTTGAATATCTTTGGCCTGTAGTGCAAAGATGAATATTTGATTTAAGAGGAATATTAATTTATGTTACAGGGATAAAATATTAATGATGGACTTTTAAATTCATAGATGTTAGTAGATTTCATTCTCTGCTTAACTCTTCTAATGAATTGTTATTTTCGCTGTGAATATTGATCTGAAACTTGTTGTCTATTATATTCTATCAGATTTTTCCTTGTTGAGGACTAACGGTAATTTGTTCTATATTATCTTAGTCATAATATTCTTTACTGGGCTAGTTGAGCTCACCCTTTTCCTTTTTGTTCTATTTTTCTTCTCAGGAGGTGAAAATCTAGCGAGTACTAGTTGGGGTATGGAGTGATGGTTCTAGAAAGTTGTTTTAGTAGTCCTCACTATTTTTGTAAAATAATGTATCAATAATTGTAATGAGGACTTATTTGAGTGTGGATATTGTCTAGAAGATAATATTTATATTTAAACTCACAGTTTATGTGTTGTCGTATTTTATACGACAATTGTATTAATAAAGTTGTAGTTATTTCTGTACCATGTATTTGACGACTCAGAATGGGTAATGTATACCTATTTTTGGGGAGTCACAATATTAACCTTAATAATTTTATAATTAAATTAAAAAGTTTATTTTAATCTTGAAATTGGATTTCATGCAATTTAAATTGCCCATTTAATGATATTCATATATATATATATATATATATGGAATGATTTTATTTATTGATACATATGATGATATGTATGATAATAAATGAGATTGATTATGGAGTATTGACCAATGTGATTGGATTTATTTTGGTTGGATGTTTGAATGAATGCATTTTATTAAATGGCGTCTGCGTACCTCGTCTTTATTGGTTTTCTTCTTAATGTAAATTCTATCTCTGTCTTATGTACTTCCTCTTGACTGCTGATCAAGGTTTCTATTTAAATTAAATAGTTTAATGTAATAGGATTAGTTAGATTTTTTTTTGAAGAATCGTAGATCAAGGAGCGCTTGAAGACCCGTTTATAATGGAGCTTGGGTTTAACTGTAATAGTTATATTTAAATGTTTATTCTTGTACCCTAGGATTTGACCTTTTGGTTCACTTGGTGGCTCTAGTGAACCAAACTAGAATAAAAGTCCATAATCAATCTGGGTAGAATATAGTATTCTATATGTGCATGCTAGTATTATATATATATATATATATATATATATATATATATGCGCGCTAAACAAGATGAGACAAATAATAACAAATTCCTCAAAGTTTTTATATATTAAGTCTTAAGTGTTCAAAGATATTTAGAATATCGAACATCGCCTTCTAGCATGATAAAATTAATAGAGTATTAAATATTTAATACGTGTTTTTTGTGTCATGACAAGGTAAGTATTAAATATTTAAGATGTTAATTTATCACATTTGATGCTTATAAATAAAATTAAACAATATTGTTTTGTTGTGTCACCACAAGGATAATATTTTTCTTTTTTGACAAGGAGTTGTCTACCTATTTATTTATATATAGTTTCTTGGGTCACCACAAGGCTATATATATTTGAAATGGGATCCTTATTCTCACTAGCAAAAACTTTAATTAGATTTTGCCGAACTATATAAATGAGGGTAATATAGTTTGAAGAAAATAGTGGGAGATACCAATATAAAATAAGACCTAATTTATTTTGGTAATTAATTAAATGAATGTTTGCTAAAATATTAGCTTTTTACATGCAGAATTTTGAAAATGTCATATTCACTAATTTCACTGCGTAGCATACTTGATGCTAACAAACTAACCGGACCAAATTACACAGACTAGTTAAAGAATCTAAGAATTGTTCTCACTGCTGAAAAGATTTCTTATGTCCTAAATTCGCCCGTACCTGCAAAAGTTGCAGAGACAGCCTCTGAGGAAGAGATTGCTACTTTTAAAATTTGGCAAGATGATGCATCTGTGGCTCAATGCATCATGCTTTCGCATCCATGAGTAACGAGCTTGACATCAAGATGAAAACATGGATGCTCCTACTTATCTTCTTGCACCTTCGAGAGTTGTATGGTGAGCAAAGTAGGACTGCTAGATATGAAATATCTAAGGAGCTCTTCCGATCTCGGATGACCGAGGGCACTACTGGATTGAGACTCATGTCCTAAAGATGATCAATCTGATTGAGCGTCTTGGAATGACTTGGGTTCGTCGTGGATGGGGAGTTGAGTCGAGATTTAGTCTTCCAGTCACTCCCGCACACCTTCTCACAATTTGTTGTGAATTTTCACATGAATAAGTTAGATTTGACTTGCACGAATCACTTAACATGTTGAAAGCTATTTGAAGGTCACTTCCCATCCAAGAAGAACCATGTCTTACTGGTGGATGATTCTTCCAAGAAAAGGAAGAGGCCCAAGGTATCTTCTGAAAAGAAGAAATCCAAGAAGGCTAAGGGAAAGGCGAAAGTAAAGGATCAAAAGAAACCTGATCCAGCTAGCAAAGGAATTTGCTTCCATTGCAACAAGCCGGGTCACTAGAAGAGGAACTGCAAGGATTATCTTGCGGGAAAAAAAGCAGAAGAAGCTTGGAGAAGCTTCGAATCCTAATCAAGGTTTGTTAATGATTGAAATTAATTTTTCTGAAAGTCAATTTTCTACTTGGGTATTGGATCCTACCGTGGTTCTCACATATATAATAATATCGTGGGGTGGTCAGAAGTAGAAAGCTGAGAAAGGATGAGGTCGTCCTACGAGTGGGAAATAGAGCAAAGGTTGCTGCATTAGCTGTAGGGACTTATTGTTTATCACTGCCTACAGGCAAGTTCATTAATTTAAATAATTGTTATTTTGTTCCAAATATCATTAGAAACATTATTTCTATCTCTGTATTGGATATGGATGGTTTTAATATTATAATAAAGAACAATAGTTGTTTTATTTATAATGATAATGTTTTATATGTTGTTGGTAATTTGCGAAATGGACTTTATATACTTGACTTGCATGAAAATATACTTCAAATTGAACAAACTAAGAAATGGAAAATAGATAATGTTAATTATACCTTCATGTTACACTGTAGACTCGGTCATATTAATGAAATAAGATTATCCAAGTTGCATAAAGATGGGCTCCTAAAGCTATCGGATTATGAATCATATCCAACTTGTGAATCCTGTCTCATGGGCAAAATGACTAAATCTCCTTTTAGTGGAAAAAGAGAAAGAGTTACAAAGTTGTTAGCGTTGGTACACACAGATGTATGTGGACCTATGACAACGACTGCACGAGGAGGGTATTCTTATTTTATTACATTCACTGACGATCACTCAAGATTTGGATATGTGTATTTAACGAAATACAAATCTGAATCAGTTGAAAAGTTCAAAGAGTTCAGAAGTGAAGTAGAGAACCAAACTGGTAAGAGTATTAAGATTCTTTGATCTGATCGAGGTGGAGAATACTTAAGTGGTGAGTTTCTCAATTGTCTCAAAGAAAATGGTATAATCTCACAATGGACTCCACCAGGGACGCCACAAATGAATGGTATATCTGAAGGAGAAATCGAACATTGTTGGACATGGTTCGATCCATGATGAGCTTTACCGACCTTCCTGTTTCCTTCTGGGGATATGCCCTATAATTGGCTGCATACCTACTTAACAAGGTACCTATAAAATCTGTCCCCAAGACCCCATATGAGTTATGGACAGGGAGAAAACCAAATCTTAAGCATGCTAAGACTTGGGGTTGTCTAGCTTATGTCAAAAAGTTTGAAAATGATAAGCTACAGACTAGATCTGATAAATCTAGATTTGTGGGATATACTAAAGAAACATCGGGGTATTATTTCTATCATCCAAGTAATCAAAAGGTGTTTGTTGCAAAACATGCTGCCTTCTTGGAAAAGGAGTTTATCCTTGAAGGGGTCAGTGGGAGTAAGATATATCTTGAAGAGGTTCAAGAACCGCAAAATACTACAGATCAAAGTGAGGTACCTAACCAAGTAGAGATTCCTTCTGTACCAATTCCTATTCGTAAATCTGGAAGAGTACCGAAGATACCTGATAGGTATGGACTTGTCATAGAGGATGATGATGAGGTACACATCATAGATGATGATGATCCATTGAATTACGAACATTCTATGAGTAGTAAAGACTCAGAGAAGTGGCAAGAATCCATGAAATCCGAGATGGACTCCATGTATGAAAACCAAGTATAGACTTTGGTTTCACCATCTGAAGGCAATAAGCCTATTGGGTGTAAATGGGTTTTTAAAAGAAAGACTGGAGCAGATGACAAGGTAGAGACCTATAAGGCCCGACTGGTCGCAAAAGGTTTCAAACAAAGATAAGGAGTTGACTATGATAAAACCTTCTCATTAGTAACAACTCAAGTCTATTCGGATTTTACTTGCGATTAAAGCTTACCATGACTACGAAATTTGGCAGATGGACGTGAAAACGACCTTCCTCATTAGAAAACTTGAGGAGGATGTGTATATGACACAGCCAGAGGGATTTGTTTCAAAGGTTGGAACAAATCAAGTCTGTAAGCTACAACAATCCATTTATGGATTGAAGCAAGCTTCTCGTAGGTGGAACATCCGTTTTGATAAGACAATCAAAGAGTTTGATTTTATCAAAAATGAGGATGAACCATGTGTGTACAAGAAGGTTAGTGGGAGCACTGTTTCATTCCTCGTATTATATGTTGATGATATATTACTGATAGGGAATGATATTCCATGCTACAATCAATTAAAATCTGGTTATCTAAACACTTCTCCATGAAGGACTTGGGAGAAGCACCCTATATTTTGGGGATAAAGATCTATAGAGATAGATCTAAAAGAATGATTGGCTTATCCCAAGGAACATACATTGACTCGATGCTAAAGAAGTTTAGCATGAAAGATTCCAAAAGAGGTCTCATTCGATGAGCTGTGACGCCCCCAAAATAGGTATACATCACCCATTCTGAGTCGCCAAATACATGATACAGAAACAACAACAACAACATCATTAATACAATTGTCGTGCAAAATACGACAACACAAATACTGTGAGTTTAAATACAAATATTGTCTTCTAGACAATATCCACACTCAAATAAGTCCTCATTACACTTATTGATACACTATTTTACAAAATAGTGAGGACTACTATAACAACTACCTTGGACCATTGTTGGTTGATTTCACAATCAAAGCAAACGTGCAAGTATACACGGTCAACAAGTAATATAGTGATAAAATAGAGTGTCGATCCCATAGAGAATTCTAATTAATAAACTCCAACTACTAGTACTATATCAATTCAATTTTATTTAAACAACCAATAATTGTGATTTTTAGAACTAAGAAAACTAATTTTAACGAAGCAAGAGATTATTCTAAAAGAAAACAAATAAACAAACTAAGAATTGATTGAATGCAGATAAATAACAATTAAGACTCCAATATCCCCAATTATGATTTTTAAATCAATTATTCAATTATCCCAATTATTATGTCTACTAAATTGTTAACAAGAATTCTCAAATGCCAAAAGCCCTTTCTCAAGTGATCATTTGCCTTCTATTTAATCCAAGTTAATTTTGCTATATCTCTATGCAAAACAATTGAATTAAACTCGCTTCTGATCCCGATTCCTTATCGTTACATGCGGCAAATAGATATTCTCATTCTATTCACAAACCTAATTATTCACTGTGCAAATAATTAAGTCACATGTCATCATGCCCAGTTCTGACCCTAGAATTCCTTTCTCAATTCCTTCTAGAGTAACAAGGTAATTATTGGCCAGATAATTAAACAATCAGCACAAGGCAAGATGAACAATTCACTTCAATATAAATAATTGGAATAAATTAAATAATCAATTCATAACCATAAAAGGTTCCATTGGAATCTTAATAAAAGAAATTAATTCATAACGAAAATAAAAACCAACAATAATTGATAAATCATCCTTAATGAATTACACAAATTAAAAGAATAAAGAAGAAGAACTCCCAATCCTCAAAATCTGCTTTTGCTCCTTGATTAATCTCCCAATTGTGTAGAATCTCGGTCCCCAATTCAATGCAAATAACCAATTTATACTCTTATTGTCACTCTAGCAATCCCAATCAAATATGCCTCAAACCATCTCCAAATAAGAGGTCAAACGAAAAGTCGATGCCGTCGAAGCGAGTCGAACACGCGCCTTGTCGGTCAATTGAAACTCGCCCAGGTAGCCCGTATTTGAGATTAACAAAGAAATAACACCACATGCTACCGTGGTGAATGAAAGTGATGCTCAAGCCCTTTTTTTAGCCAAATGCTCCCCATTGTTCTCACAGCTCCCAAACCTACAAATCAAAACATAAACACAGTAAACATGATACTAAAAGACTCGAAAATACACAAATCTAAGCTCAAGTATATCCAATTCATGGGTATATTACCCAATCATCAAATACCCCCAAACTTAAATTGTTGCGTGTCCTCAAGCAACAGAACACAAACAACACGATAAACTAGACATCATGCAAATGCAAACAATCTATATGATCTTAATTCCAGCAATTCAATAGTTGACGAATATCCATGGGCCTCAGAAAAATCACAAAAACATGCTAATACATCATGATAAAGCAGATCAATAATATCCCAACAATCAAATCAATCCAAATCTGTTATTATTGATATTGTGAGTGTGTGTTCAACAACCATGCCAACCAATGAACAGCAAAATATGAGAGATAATAACGTTCTTAATAGGCATCATACAGTTTAACTCAAGAACTCATCAAATAAACTAGATTCAACTAAAATTAAACAATCACCAAAATCCAAGGGTCAACATGGAATACTTATGCTTATTTATGCTAGACGGGGACATTTTGCACTTTTCCCGCTTTATTATTTTGTTTATCTTCTTTTTTTCTTTTTTTTTCTCATGACTATGCATTGTCTTATTCCCTTAGGCTTTTCAATGCTACCTTAATGAGCTTTCGACCAATGACTCCCAAGTCATTAAGACCTTAGGGCGCTAGGTGTAGAGACAATCCCCTCGGGCTTACTTACTCAAGTAACAAAGGCCACAAAACTAGACAAGCATGCCACGGTGTTTATATATTTTTTTTCTTCTCTTTTTTTTTTCAAAGTTTATATACTCCAAATATTTTTCCCCCAAACTTGAGTTCATATCTAAAAAAGTCTTCACTAGCTATTTAACTTGCTCCTTTATTTCACTAGCATTCCTCCTTTAGAACTCTATTATCTATCCATTTAAACTATCATAGCCAACATGGTCATTTTTCAAAATGTGTTATCCTTGAAATATCAGTGTCAAACAAATAAGGATTCAAATCATGTCAAGAAAATCATATCACTGACTCAACAATCCTTACTAGACACATTCATGCAATTCTAATTTCATCATTGGCCCCAAATATACACCTTTATTTATCTAAAATTTGGAATTAACATGCATTCCTAAGCGCAACATTTATAAAAACAAAACATCCACAAACTATTAACAATCACGGTTTACTCATGCAAATAAAAATAAACTAAATAACTACCCCCAAACTTATCTAGAAGCAATGTCGCATGCGAAAGATAAAACAATATAAAATAGAGGACTTCCACGATGAGCTTAAGCCTAGGGTGGAGCATCATCATTCTCGCTCATCTCTAGATCGAAGGGGAAAAGGCTGGTAGGATATGGGGCGGAGCGGAAGGGCCGTGAGATTAACACCCGAAAATATTTGGGCGTTCATAGCATTACAGGGTCATAAAGCCGATCGACCAAGTACTTATAGATCACATCTGGCGTTAGAGAGGCGGACATTTTGAGATTCAAATTGTAAAACCATCAGATTAACTTCACGTTAGACCGGCCGGGAACCACACCACGATAAAGGCTGCAGACTGACGAACCATAAGTCGGTGGGGCACGAGGTGGTGGAGCTTGAGAAAGGTTGACTTGGGGAATTATGAAACCCGATCCCCTAGGGTGGTTTGGTCCCCGATCCACACTTTATACCGGCTAATCAACTTATGGTCCAACACTGGCATAGGCGGTTGAATCATCTCATCTGATTTCCATTTTACTCCGAGCTTAACACACAAAATGTAGATGAGAGATGAATGTGGTAATCCCCCGTGGTCCCTCCTCGGGATGCGCAGAGAATAGACTGCTGAATAAGATGGCCTACATTAATCTTGAAGCCTTTGATTATTGAGTATAAAAGCACTGCTCGCTCCCTGGTGACATGGCTCACATGCGTGCATGGCATTATTTTGGCGCAAATGAACGTGTACCACGCCTTTCCATATAAGCTGAGATTAGAGAGTGGAAAGGTCATACTTCCGCGTTCATGTACTGTCCATGTGGTACCCGGCTGACAAAGTTCACGAATAATCTTCTCATAATCCGGCCCATCACTCACAAGCCGTACGTACTCATCGTTCAATCCCTCTAATGGCAGTTGATAGCACCTGTTGAAATCCTCTTCACCAATTTCCACTGTTTTGCCCTGTACAAATACCCCATAATGATCATGCTCGGGCACGTTGGCGTAGAATTCTTTTACAACGGCAATCACTTTGTTGGATCAATTTGCTTTCGGTGAGTGTGAACCAGTTCTTCTCGGCTATCAATGTCAATGAATCCCCTGATGATATTCCCATGCAAGATCTTTCTTTGGATTGATCGGGTCTCAAACCACATTCTGGAACTAATGAGCGAGTAGCCATGCGGTTGTAGCGTTCTTGAGCCGCGACATTGACAAAACGATGGCTGTCAAATTTTGGAGGTGAAATTGAATCACCTAGTTTTCTGGGAACCTTTGCCGATTCTTCGACGTTTGGACGCCATATCTAAAATTCTTATGAAGTTGAAGCGTGTGGAAAGTGGAGTCGTGGAGATGAAAAACCAAAGCGGTTGGAATCAAATAGGATTCTTAAACGCCTCCCTAGAAGATGAAAAGAAGGACTACCATTTGGATTTGGCTGGAACACAAGTTGAAGCGATATTATTGGAAAGTGAGCATGGCCTTTAGCAAATAGGCTTGGTGATGGAACCTGATGTCTGTGATGGCAAAAGCCTTTGATTATATATAAGAATGGGCGTCGGTCTTTGTCTTTGCGATGGGTTGTGTGCCTTCGGTCGGTCGGGCGCTAATGTTGCCCTAGAGAATGAGTAAAGGAGGCTGGCCTTGAGAACTGTATCTGAGCTTCAGCATGTGAGGTGCTAGTTTATAAAGTGAACTTCGGTATTGGCAAAGGTATTATCAAGCGAAATCGGCATTGACCCCTAGCAAGGCGCTTTATATACATCTGATTCAATCGTTTGAAGGCGCTCTTGGTCTTTCTCGGTTGCCCTTTTCCTTGCCGATTTCACTGTGAACAAAAGTTGCACGTGTGAGGTCGATGAAGAGCATAAATCTATCATGAAATTAAAGATGAAATAAATGAAGTGTAACTAAATGGACTAAAATAATTTGAAATAAACTAAAACTCTCGGGGTTGCCTCCACTGAAGCGCTTGGTTTTTATAGTCGTCGACTTGACTTTCTTTGTCGTGATCACTTTCGGTTATTGGGTCGGAAAGATTCATGGCAAGTAGTTTGGCGTTCGATGGGTCCACTCGAGTAATGTTTGAGTCTTTGATCGTTAACCTTGAATGTACAATTTGAATTTGGTTTTCGATCTCGATGTTACCATGGGGTGTAACATTCACAACTTTAAAGGTCGACCAGCGAGATTTGATTTCGGAAATAAACGCAATCTTGAGTTGAAAAGCAAGACTTGTTGGCGGTTTAAGCGTTTATCAAGAATTTTCTTATCATGCCAAGCTTTGACTTTCTCCTTGTAGAGTTTTGCATTTTCATAGGCGTTGAACGAAATTCATCCATCTCGTTTAATTGCGGTAACCTTTTCTCACCGGTAAGCTTGTAAATCGAAATTGAGCTTCAGAATGGCCCGGTGTGCACTATGTTCTAGCTCGTAGGGAGGTGACACGCCTTTCAGTAAACCATTCGATAAGGTGACATCTTGGTCAGTTCTTATATCTTTATTCGATATGCCCATAGAGCATCGTCGAAGCGTAAAGACCAATCTTTTCGTGACGGATTGACCACCTTTTTCAGAATTTGTTTTACCTCCCTATTCGAGACCTCAGCTTGACCATTGGTTTGGGGATGATACGCAGCTGCAATTTTATGACGTACCCCATACTTTGTGAGTAGCTTTGTGAATTGTTTATTGCAGAAGTGAGTCCCCTCATCACTTATTATTGCTCTCGGTGTCCCAAATCGTGTGAAGATATTTTTCTTTAAGAATCGAAGGACGACGTTGGCATCATTTGTGGGTAAAGCTGCGGCTTCTACCCATTTGGAAACATAATCAACCGCTAATAGAATATACTGATTATTAAAAGATGATGGGAAGGGCCCATAAAATCGATTCCCCATCGTCGAGCGATTCTACCTCCAAAATAGAGTTGAGTGGCATTTCATTTCACTTGGAGATATTACCTACACGCGTTGGCATCGATCACACTTTAGCACAAAGAGGTAAGCATCTTTGAATAGAAGGCGGTAAAAATCGATTGTAACACCTTGGCCATGATTCGATCACGGAATAATGGCCTCCATAATCGATGAGTGGTGATGACCCGATATGTTGTCCATCTCTTCATGTGGCACACAACGTCTAATCATTTGATCAGCGCACGCCTTAAATAAGAATGGTTCATCCCAATAATACTGCTTCACGTCCTGGAGAAATTTCTTTCTTTGTTGTGAGTTCAAATCCGGTGGTAATACCTTAGCAACCACATAGTTCACATAATTAGCATACCAAGGCAGTGTTATGGTTACTCAAAGAAGTCGTTCATCCAGAAATTTCTCATTAATCATTGCGTTGTCTTTCTTTTGTACCTCTACATTCTCTAACTGAGAAAGATGATCTGCTACCTGATTTTCGGTGCCCTTTCTATCCCGGATTTCCAAATCAAACTCTTGCAGTAGTAATACCCACCGTATTAACCTTGGTTTGGCATCCTTCTTCTCAATCAGATATTTTATGGCAGAATGATCCGTGTAGACAATTACCTTGGTCCTAATGAGATATGCTCTGAATTTGTCGAAGGTAAACACAACTGCAAGTAGTTCTTTTTTGGTGGTTGTGTAGTTCAACTGAGCATCTGTCAACGTCTTGCTTGAGTAATAGATTGTGTGAAAGATCTTATCGTGGCGTTGTCTCAATACGGTTCCCACTACATAGTCACTGGCGTCGCACATCAATTCAAACGGTATAGAGACAATCAGGCACCACTGATGATCGGAAGCGAAACCAACTTCTTCTTTAAAACCTCGAATGCCTCGATACATGGTGATCCATTTTTAAAAGCGCGTCTTTCTCAACGAGGAACCTAAAGGTTTTGAAATTTGTGAAAAATCTTTAATGAAGCGTCTATAGAAACCCGTATGTCCCAAGAAGCTTCGGATTCCCTTCACAGATGATGGAGGAGGTAATTTTTCAATAGTCTCAATCTTTGCTTTATCCACCTCTAACCCTACTGCAGAAACCTTATGCCCTAGAATAATCCATTCTTTCACCATAAAGTGACATTTTTCCCAATTAAGAACCAGATTAGTTTCCACGCATCGTTTCAACACTAAAATCAGATTTTTCAATCAAAGATCAAAGCTATCACCGAATACAGAAAAATCGTCCATAAATACCTCCAAATTTTTCTCGACCATATCAGAGAAGATCGCCATCATGCATCGTTGAAAGGTTGCCAGTGCATTGCATAAGCCAAAAGACATACGTCAAAATGCAAACGTACTGTATGGGCATGTGAATGTCATCTTCTCTTGATCCTCTGGTGCTATGGCAATTTGATTATACCTAGAATATCCATCCAAGAGACAATAAAGCGATGTCCTTAGCTTTATCCGATCATCGATCAATGAATGGCAAGGGGAAGTGATCCTTGCGTGTGGCTTTATTTAGCTTGCGGTAATCCATGCATACTCTCCATCCTATAACTGTTCGAGTAGGGATGAGCTCATTAGCTTCATTCTTCACCATTGTCATACCCCCTTTCTTTGAGTGCGCATTATGCGGGACTCACCATGTGAACTATCTCGAGATCGGGTAAATAATGCGACATCTAACCACTTTATAATCTCCTTTTTCACCACCTCCTTCATGATGGGGTTTAGCCTTCTTTGCATCTCGATGGTTGGTTTTCCCCCTCTTCCATTAAGATTTTATGCATCTGAGAATGATGGGCTAATACCTCGAATGTCGCTATAGTCCACCCAATTCTTTGTTTTGAATTTCTGAAGACCCATAGCAGTTTCTCCTTTTTGCGTGTCGATCAAATCTGTCGAAACAATAAATGGTAGGGTATCGTCTTTTCCCAAATAAGCATCTGCGAGATGAGATGGTAGTGGCTTTAATTCCGGCCACCGGTGGCTCTTATTGAGGGTTTGAACTTTTTACCTTTTGCTTGGGCCTCTACATGGTGTCGAAAGATTGAGTGTTTTTAGAAAGGCCCGATGGTGTGTCTAGCCATTTGACATATTTGATATCCTCTTCAATACCACATTAAATGCATCCGAGCAAAATGGATTCAAGTTGGTCCTCAGAATAATTTTTATTTGAATTTGTGATTCACTGATTCCTCCATGATATCAACCCGCATTACATTCACCTTTTCTTTTGGGTAAGACATTGACTTGAAAAGCGTTAAAGGTGTGACTGTTGATCTTCAACTCGCATTGTCAATTCACCTTTTGAACATCGATCGATGTTCTTCCTGTTGCAAAAAATGGTAAGCCCAAGAATGATCGGGATTTCCTTTGTCCACTTCACAATCCAAGATAAAGAAAATGCGGGAAAGATGAATTTATCCACTTTTACTAACACATCTTCAACAATACCTCGTGGATATGTAGCCGATCTATCCGCTAATTATGGCCCGATGATATTCATTGGGCGTGGAGCACGAAGTCGAAGCCGGGCGTAGGCGGATAATGGCATCGATTTATATCGGCCCCAAATCACATAATGCTCGACCGGCGATTTCCAATCTCACACGGTATATTAAAGCTACGGATCTTTGAGCTTTGGTGGTAACTTATTACGAATGATAATACTTTGCATTCTTGATCAATGCTCTTATCTCAAATTCACCCAATTTCCTCTTCCTCGACAAAACCTCCTTCATAAACTTAGCGTAACTTCGGCATTTGTTCTAAGGCTTCGGTAAATGGGATGTTGATATGTAGCTTTTGAAAATATCAAAAATCGTGGCTTGCTTATCAACTTAGCTTTACGGAATCTCTGCGGATCTGGTATGGGAGGCATTATCTTTGGTTGGTTTCCAAATTTTTACTGCTTTGTAAGGTCTCATCTTGGCGCTTTTCGGTATCCACCACTTCTTCCTCTGTTTCAATTGATGCCTTATCCTTCTTTTCCTATCGTGGTGACTCTTGTAATTCTTTTCCACTTCGTAGAGTTCTTGCCTTACAATGCTCATCTCTGCGGGTTTTTTCTCGTCATGTCGCTCGGAAGTGTTCCAAGTGGTCGGTTATTAAGTGCATCGTGTATTCTGTCCCATTTGATTTTCAGATTCTTGATCGACGCATTTATGCTTTGTATATTCGAGATCATTTTATTTTGTTTCCTTTCATGTTCCTCGTGTTTCTTTTTGAAGTCGTAATAAATCTATCAAGGCTTCTTCCCAACTTGCTTTCCGCTCTGGTTGTTGTGTACGATTTTGAAAACCGAAATTATTTTGTTGTCTCGGCGCTGAAATTTATGACTTGGTTGTTACTCCATGAAAACCACGGATGATTCTTCAACTGGATTATATACATTTTGATTCGGATAGAAATTTGGGTAAAGGATTGTAGCTCCTACAAACTATGCTGATTCAGCATTTATGGCACATTGATCCGTAGTATATTTGACACAAATTTCACAAACCATCGCTACTGCTTTGTGTGGATGGAGGCCTTAATAATTCCATTTGCTTAGACATTGTGATTTTTTGTGCTTGTAATCTTGTCATCGCGTCAACGTCATATTTTCCTAGTAGTTTTGGAGGATTAGACCTAGTCGTGGGCCCTTGATAGTTGTTGGTGGCCATTGTCTCTAACTGTTGATATGCCTCATCAAAACTTTTCGACATGATTGCTCCTCCTGCTGCTGCATCTATACTAGCCCTCGTGGAAGCCTGCAAGCCGTCACAAAATATCCCTAAGCGCATCCCTTTGTGGAATTCCATGGTGAGGACACTTACTGAAGCATATCCTTAAACCTTTCCCATACCTCATACAGCGATTCTAAATCAAATTATGCAAAGGTATGAATATCATTCCGTAGTTTTGCAGACTTCGCTGGTGGGAAAAACTTAGCTAGAAATTTTTGAGCTAAGTCGTCCCGGTGGTGATTGAACCGGTGGTGAGAGTGTAGCCAAACCGGCGCTTTGTCTTTCAAGTAAGCGGGAACATCCTCAACCTTGTAGCATCTTAGATACATTATTGAATTTGAAGGTATCGCAAACTTCAAGAAGCTTAAGATATGCTCATTCGGATCATCTAACGAACTCCCCCAATGACATTGATTACGAAGCATTTGAATTGTTCTTTGGTTTAATCTCAAAATTGTTAGCATTGATTCTTAGGCCTCCTAATACTTATTTGTATATCCGTGACATTCGGCATGGCATAGTCCGAAGTGATTTCGATCGTTCCCGCCGTATTTCTTTGGAATTTCTTGTTACGCCATTTTTTTCTTCCTCGGGTGATCTTGCACTAGTCGATTGCACTTTTCGGAACTTCCTTTCAATCTAAATGCGTATAAGGAAAAAGTTCCTTTCTCGCCCTTGATCTAGTGTGCATACACCGCATAGAATTCTGCAAAACAAGAAGAAAAATAAGTAACGTTTAAATTAAAACCGAATTGATTATAACTAATATGGAAATTAATATTAAAAAGAATTCCGGCAGCGGTGCCAAAAACTTGTTGGTTGATTTCACAATCAAAGCAAGCGTGAAAAGTATACGATCAACAAGTAATATAGTGATAAAATAAAGTGTCGATCCCACGAGAGAATTCTAATTAATAAACTCCAACTACTAGTACTATATCAATTCAATTTTATTTAAACAACCAATAATTGTGATTTTTAGAACTAAGAAAACTAATTTTAACGAAGCAAGAGATTATTCTAAAAGAAAACAAATAAACAAACTAAGAATTGATTGAATGTAGATAAATAACAATTAAGACTCCAATATCCCTAATTATGATTTTTAAATCAATTATTCAATTATCCCAATTATTATGTCTACTAAATTGTTAACAGGAATTCTTAAATGCCAAAAGCCCTTTCTCAAGTGATCATTTGCCTTCTATTTAATCCAAGTTAATTTTGCTATATCTCATGCAAAACAATTGAATTAAACTCATTCTGATCCTAATTCCTTATGCGTTACATGCGGCAAATAGATATTCTCATTCTATTCACAAACCTAATTATTCCTTTGTGCAAATAACTAAGTCACATGTCATCATGCCCAGTTCTAACCTAGAATTCCTTTCTCAATTTCATACAGAGTAACAAGGTAATTATTGGCGGATAATTAAACAATCGGACCTGAAAGCAAGATGAACAATTCACTTCAACATAAATAACTGGAATAAATTAAATAAACAATTCATAACCATAAAAGGTTCCATTGGAATCTTAATAAAAGAAATTAGTTCATAACGAAGATAAAAACCAACAATAATTGATAAATCATCCTTAATTAATTACACAAATTAAAAGAATAAAGAAGAAGAAGAACTCCTAATCCTCAAAATCTGCTCTTGCTCCTTGATTAATCTCCCAATTGTGTAGAATCTCCATCCCCCAATTCAATGCAAATAACCAATTTATACTCTTATTGTCCACTCTAGCAATCCAAATCCAAATATGCTTCAAACCATCTCCAAAAAAGAGGTCAAATAAAAAGTCGATGCACAATCAAGCGATCGAAACACAGCGCCTTGTCCGTCATTTGAAAACTCCATGGGCGCCCGTATTTGGGATTAAAGGAAATAAGCGCCCGGTCTTTGGTGGACAAAAAGGGATGCTTAAGCCCTTTTTTAGCCAAAAGCTCCCCATTGTTCTCACAGCTCCCAAACCTACAAATCAAAACATAAAAACAGTAAACATGATACTAAAAGACTCGAAAATACACAAATCTAAGCTCAAGTATATCCAATTCATGGGTATATTACCCAATCATCAACCATCACTCCATACCCCGTCTAGTTCCTGTTAAATTCTCACCTCCTGAGAAAAAAAATAGAACAAAAAGGAAAAGAGTGAGCTCAACTAGCCCAGTAAAGAATATTATGACTAAGTTAATATACAACAAATTATCCTTAGTCTTCAACAGGGAAAAATCTGATAGAATATAATAGACAACAAGTTTTAGTTCAACAACTGCAGCGGAAACAACAATTCATTAGAAGAGTTAAGTAGAGAATGAAATCCACTATCATCTATGAATTTAAAAGTCCATCATCAATATTTTATCTCTGTAACATCAATCAATATTCATCTTGCATCAAATATTCATCTTTTCACTACGGGCCAAAGATATTCATTTGTATCACCAGTTGGTCATGTTCATCTCAACACCTGTTTATCTTTGCACTACGGGCCAAAGATATTCATCAGGTAATCATTCATCTTTGTACTACAGGCCAAAGATATTCATCAGGTAATCATTCATCTTTGCACTACAGGCCAAAGATATTCATCAAGTATCATCATTAAGGACTGAGGATGATGAAAAACATTTTAGAGAACGAATCCAGTAAGATAAAAGGACAAAGATTAGGGATTCGTACTTTAGATATTTCAAATTTAAAAATATTCCATAATAACCCATAATGAAGTAAAATTAAAGAATGAAGATCAAGACATGGATACAATCAAAGATAGTAACCATAATAGACATCTAGGACAAAGAAGAGAAAATTTCATTTTTCGGTGAATAATGTCGTATATGTGAACAATGTTGTATACGTGAATAGTGCCGTATACGTGAATAGTAACCCCAACACAAAAAGGTAGAAATTTCATAATAAAATTCATATCAATATTTCAGCATAATGATATTGAAGAAATAATATCATTTACGAAGAAAATAACATCCCTTACCTCAAAATAACAGTATTTCTGATCGGAATATCGGATGTAAAGCCGAAGGAAACTTGCACTGAATAACAACTCTCAAAGTATCTAAATACTCAATAAATTTTGCTCAACAATACAGAGAGAGAAAACTTATGTTTCTGTTGTGATTTTCAATTATAACTTAAGCGCCTATTTATAGGAAAATGCTAGAACGCCAAAGCAGACTAAATTAATAAATTAATATATTAAATATTCTTCATTATACGCATGCTAGCCATCCAAGACAAGCATGCCATCTTGGAAAAACAATAGCAACCCACATGTTTTAAAAACAAAAGTGGGTCCCACCCAATTTTAATAAAAAAAACATTTAATTTCCGAAACTTCAATAATTCATAATAAATGGCCCTTTTATCAGAAAAATATGAATTTTATGTCCATTCCATACGAAATCAAATTCTCTACAACTTTGTAGCTTTAAGTTTTTTCAAATTCTAAACCGAAAATATCTGAAATCCACAAACGGATGATTTTCAATACCTCATAAAATTCATAACAAATTATACGTTAATTTTTAACGCTTCAAAATTTGTGGACATATACTCATCTTATATATTTATAACATATCCAAAAATTACAATGATCCAATGTTCGAATCAAAATTATAACTCACGCAATAGAGTTTAAGAACACCGATTTGATTATTTAATACCTCCATTCTGACAAAATACTGATAAAACATCTCAGCTTTAATTCCTTCATTTATAACCACATAAAATAAATATTTTCTTATCATATAAATCAATAAATAATTATTCACAAATAATATTACAGAATTACAATAATGACAACCAGGGCTAGTGAGAGAAGAGGGCTTTTCGATAAGGATTTCTCCTTATTATAGCGTATGATTAGGTGACCAAACCTCTCATTGACAGAACTTTGTAGACATTGTCAATAATGCTATCTAATAATATTATTCAAATAATATGAATTATTGATCTGATAATGGAAAATACTGTGCAGTGACAATTATTGAAACTACAATAATATAAAATATCAACGCAGCAATTATTGAATCAATAAAATAAAATATTGAATAGTAATTAATATAACAATTATTGAGTAGTGCCTTCTTACGTAAGAATCAATAATTCAAAAATACTTTTGCAATCTTGTTTGCTATCTTTTGCTGCAACCAGAGCGTATTCTTGTATTTTAACCACCAGGTAATCCAACAGTGTTAACGGTAACAATTACGCCGTTATTTATAAAAACTCAAACTTGTCATTTTCTTCATCCGACAGTTATTCTATTATGGGTCCCACAAATGACTGCGCCATCGTACGGATATTCCTGACAAAAAGAATATTCCACGACCAAACGAATATTCCCCGACAACAATGAATATTTTATAACCACTTGCTTATTTTGCAAAATTTGCACATTTCACCCATAACCAAAATATTATAACAAATTAACTCCTTATTATTTCAAGATAATGAATAGAGGAAATTCAATTTTATTTATAATAAGTTGGGGTCTTACAACCTCCCCTCCTTATGAAATTTTGTCCTCAAAATTGACGTACGTACTTTGTGTTTCGAAAAGGTGAGGGTACCTTTCTTTCATTTTTGATTCCAACTCCCAGGTCATTTCTTCAATAGCATGATTCCTCCACAAAACCATAACTTGTGGTATAACCTTTGTGCGTAGGACATGCTCTTTCCTATCCAAGATCTTGACAGGTACCTCCTCGTACGTTAAATCCTCGGCTATCTCATCTGGTTCTAATGCAATAATGTGGTTTGGGTCGTCCACATATTTACGTAAAATTGATACGTGAAAAACGTTATGAACACGCGACATACTTAGCGTTAAGGCGAGTCTATAGGCCATAGTTCCTACTCGATCGAGAATTTCAAATAAATCGAAGGTTTGAGCTTTCTTCTCTTCATCGACTCTTACTTCTAGAATAACGCCTTCTTGCACCTTTTTCTTTATATTCATTAGCTCTGGTGTGTAGCTTGAGCGGTTTTAACTTTATCAATTAATGTGGGTCCCTAAAGTCTTTAACTCTATCTTTATCTTTTGTAAATTATACAAAATAGGTCTTTGTGTTCAACAATATCGCACTCGTACTGCGTACGATCTTCTACTCAACGCGTCAACTACCATGTTTGCTTTTCCAGGATGGTATGGTCAGAACAAGTGCCGAAATGAGTCGCCTCTTGAGCTCTTGGAAAATCTTCTCGCATTCCTCACTCCATACGAATTTTGTATCTTTTCGGGTCAACTAAGTTAACGGAGTATCAATTCGAGAAAATCCTTCCACGAATCTCTGATAATAACCAGCTAATCCCAGAAAGCTACGTACTCCGGTCACCGACTTCAATTGCTCTCAACTATGATTCATATCCCAATCTTGGATAACACGTCATAATGGCACCTATCGTTTTACCACCACACAAATATATAGTCCCCTACGGAGAGTCTGGCTTTGGTACCAACTCTTATACTTGGGTTTTTAACTCCTGAAGTTTAATAGGAGCCATTCGATATGAGATTTTAGAAATGGATTTTGTACCGGGTTCAAAGTCGATACAAAATTCAATATCACACTCTAGGGGTAAGCTAGGAAATTCTTCAGGAAATATGTCAGGAGATTTACTAACAACAGAAATATCATTCAAATCTGACGTATTTTTATTTAAATCCATGAAATGGGCTAAGAAAGCTTGACATTCGTTTTTCAATAAACGAATGGCTTAATGGCTTGATATGAAAGTGTTTGACTTCACTGGTTTGGTTGCTTGAATTTGCATAACAGGTTGGTTAGGAATATGAAAACTAACAACCTTACGAAAACAATCAATTTTGGCATGATGAGTAGTTAACCAACCAATCCCTAAAATCACGTCAAATGTAAGTATCTATAAAGAGATAAGATCAACAGGTAATGTGATTGTGCCCACTTGGATCAAAAAAGATTTATAAACAGTGGATATGATAAAAGTTTCTCCTAAGAGTCTCCACAGATAAGTTAAAGTCTAATTTCTCCGGAGTCAAGTTTAAACGTTGAGCACAAGCAAAAGTGATAAAACAATGGGTAGAACCGGTATCTAATAAGGTATAAACTTCGCAAGAATTTATAATTAACTAACCGGTGCTACCTTCGTTCGGGTTAGTCGCTTTTTGGGCAGTCACGACAAACGCTCTTCCAGAAACCGCCGATCTTATTTTGTTCGTATCCGCCTTTGATGCCACCATCCCTGCTGGACTTGATTTCTCTATAGGACAAAATTGATCTATGTGATCGTCTTTTCCATAACTAAAACATACCTTGGAAGGCTGTGAACAGTTTAGACTTATATGTCCCTCCTCTCTGCATCTGTAGCATCTAACTGGCGGTCGTTATCCTCCCCTAGAATTTGTTGCTGGTGCTGGTGCTACTGGCGACGTCTTCCCGTCATCGTTAAATCTTCTTTTCTTAAAATTTCCACTTGAATTATTTCTTTTATTATCTTGGCCATGATTACCACCGAAGTGGTTACCATTTCTGGCATGATATTTTCCTTCACGATGGTTATCATTTTTCCGATGACCGTTGCCACCGGTTTGATTATCATCGAGTTGTTGGTCGTTATTCTTCGGTTGAGCTAACTTATTATCGGGCTCCAATAACTGAGCCATATTCACAACATCTGAATATAAACAAAGTTTGTGAGAAATGAGGTATTGACGTATTTCGGGTTTCAAACCTCGCAGAAATATTCGCGTCATTCTCTCCTCATTATCAACCAAATGGGATGCAAATCGGGACAACTTCGGCAAACTTAGCTTCATCTTTGCGACATCGTTCATATTGTTTTGCTCGACTTGATGAACTACCTCCTTCATGTGTAGCGAATACTTTTGGGAAAGTACTTGTCATTAAACGATTTCAAACGTTTCCCAAGACATATTGAGTGAGTGCGGGCGGTGAGTGCGCTTACGATTCCCACCCGATAATATGCCTCACCATGGAACATAAAGGTGGCGAATGGAACCTTCTGTTCCTCCATGCATCCCAAGACATCAAATATCTTGGTAATTTGCTTAACCCACGTTTCCGCCTTAATCGGATCTGGCTTTCCAAAGAATTCTGTTGGTCCCAACTCCTTGAACTGCTTGGCAGTGACAAACCGCGCGTTGCTATCATTTCCACCCGTATTTTGTACACGAGTCTCCCTTTTCTGCTTTTGTATGAACTGAAAAAAGTTTCTAAACATCCCATCATTCATCGTTTGCTCGTTAGTGTTGTTTACAGGAGGAATATTGCCTTCCTATTGCACGTTCTCTTGATTGGTGACTAAAGGTGTTTCCACAGTCTCATACACTCCATTGTTAACATTCTCAGCCGCCATTCTTAAATACTGTAATAAAACATGGGTTAATTAAACAAATTAATATATCACATAATATCCCTATATTATGACCGGCCAACAAATAAGCTTAGGTAAGACACAATAGCGAAGGATTTACTTATCTCTCTCCTCCTAGTTCTATTCCCCGATCTCTGCCAGAGACCATATCCCTAAGCTCTGATACCAACTGTGACGCCCCCAAAATAGGTATACATCACCCATTTCGAGTCGCCAAATACATGGTACAGAAACAACTACAACATCATTAATACAATTTTCGTGCAAAATACGACAACACAAATACTGTGAGTTTAAATACAAATATTATCTTCTAGATAATATCCACACTCAAATAAGTTCTCATTACACTTATTGATACACTATTTTACAAAATAGTGAGGACTACTATAATAACTGCCTTGGACCATCACTCCATACCCCGACTAGTTCATTTAAATTCTCACCTCACGAGAAGAAAAATGGAACAAAAAGAAAAGGGTGAGCTCAACTAGACCCGAAAGAAGAATATTATGACTAAGATAATATACAACAAATTATCCTTAGTCTTCAATAGGTAAAATCTGATAGAATATAATAGACAACAAGTTTTAGATCAACAACTGCAGCGAAAACAATAATTCATTAGAAGAGTTAAGTAGAGAATAAAATCTACTATCATCTATGAATTTAAAAGTCCATCATCAATATTTTATCCCTGTAACATCAATTAATATACATCTTGCATCAAATATTTATCTTTGCACTACGGGCCAAAGATATTCATTTGTATCACTAGTTGGTCATGTTCATCTCAACACATGTTCATCTTTGCACTACGGGCCAAAGATATTCATCAGGTAATCATTCATCTTTGCACTACAGGCTAAAGATATTCATCAGGTAATCATTCATCTTTGCACTACAGGCCACAGATATTCATCAAGTATCATCATTAAGGACTGAGGATGATGAAAAACATTTTAGAGAACGAATCCAGAAAGATAAAAGGACAAAGATTAGGGATTCGTACTTTAGATATTTCAAATTTAAAAATATTCCATAATAACCCATAATGAAGTAACATTCAAGAATGAAGATAAAAACATGGATACAATCAAAGATAGTAACCATAATAGACATCTGGGACAAAGAAGAGAAAATTTTATTTTTCGGTGAATAATGTCGTATTTGTGAATAGTGCCGTATACGTGAATAGTGTCGTAAACGTGAATAGTAACCCTGACACAAAAAAGGTAAAAATTCCAAAATAAAATTCATATCAATATTTTAGCATAATGATATAGAAGAAAATAATATCATTTACGAAGAAAATAACATCCCTTACCTCAAAATAACAGTATTTCTGATTGGAATATCAGATATAAAGCCGAAGGAAACTTGCACTGAATAGCAACTCTCAAAGTATCTAAATACTCACAAAAATTCGCTCGACAATATAGAGAGAGAAAACTTATGTTTCTGGTGTGATTTTCAATTCTAACTTAAGCACCTATTTATAAGAAAATGCTAGAACGCCAAGGTAGACTAAATTAATAAAATAATATTTTAAATATTCTTCATTCTACGCATGCTAGCCATCCAAGACCAGCATGACATCTTGGAAAAACAATAGCAGCCCACATGTTTTAAAAACAAAAGTGGGTCCCACCCAATTTTAATAAAAAATATTTAATTTTCAAAACTTCAATAATTCATAATAAATAGCCCTTTTATCAGAAAAATACGAATTTTATGTCCATTCCATATGAAATTGAATTCTCTACAACTTTGTAGCTTTAAGTTTTTCCAAATTCCAAACTAAAAATATCCGAAATCCACAAACGGATGATTTTCAATACCTCATAAAATTCATAACAAATCATACGTTAATTTTTAACGGTTCAAAGTTTGTGGACATATACTCAACTTATATATGCATAACATATCCAAAAATCACAACGATCCAACGGTCGGATCAAAATTATAACTCACGCAATAGAGCTTAAGAACACCGATTTGATTATTTAATACCTCCATTCCGATAAAATACTGATAAAACACCTCAGCTTTAATTCCTTCATTTATAACCACATAAAATAAACATTTCCTTATCATATAAATCAATAAATAATTATTCACAAATAATATTACAGAATTACAATAATGACAACCAGGCCCGTTCCCAGGAAAGAGGGGGCTTTCCGATAAGGATTTCTCCTTACTGGCGCGTAATTAGTGTTAGGTTTTGTGAAAATCAAAGTAGCAATCAAATTGAAAAATTAGCGGAAGTGAAATAAAATCAGATTTTAAAATTTTTCACAAACCAATTACCTGGATCATCCTTTATGCATATTATTAATTAAACGAAGAATAAGAAATTATGAAATCATACCTCTTGAAGCGAGCTTCCTCAGTGCGAGTTCACCTCCTACTTCGCATGATCTCCTTGAATCTAAGGGTTGATTCCTTCCTTTGATCAATGTAAGCCACCCAAGTGTATGGCCTCTATGGGTGATCCACTGAAAGAAGAAGAATTTTTCAAGAAGAATGGGTATTGGCTCAAACCCTAGTTTTTCCTATCTCTACGTATAGAAAAAGGAGGCGTCTCTCCAACTCTAGGAATTACGTATATTAGATATATCGATATAAGACTCCTCTTATAAAGATATCATGTAACCTATTTTAATTAAAATAAGGTATTATTTATTTAATTAAACTCTTTTAATTAAATGGGCTCCTTAATCTATTAGGGGTAATTAATTAAACTCCTTTAACTAATTTTCTTTCCTAATCCAATTAGGAATAAATGAAAGTACTTATATTAAATTAATTCCTAAACCTTTTAGAAATTAAAATAATAATAATTGTAATAATATTAATAAGACTCCTCTTATTAATTTATATTTAATATTTCTAAAATATTAAATAATAAATATTAAGCTATTTAATTTATTCTATCACCATAGATTAAATTAAATATACTTAACTATATTATTACAATTATGCCATTAACTTCTTAAATAATTATTCTTCCTTTTATGGTGTGACCCTTTAGGTTCTCCATATTAAATAGGTTGTGAATAAATCAATTAGAACAATTCTAATCTCATTTAAATAAATAAATTAAACAAATAATTTATTTAAATAAATAATATTTATTCTACAATAGGGATAAGCCTCCCTAGCGATCAGCGACTTTCCGGATAATATAGATTTCAACATTAATCATAAAAGAACCTTTGAGTAAATAGTTCTCAAATACAATTCAATCATTCCACCATCTGATGTCCCGATTAAATATAAGGCATGGAATTCTTGTCAAGTCTTATTTTATTTAATTATATGTATTTCGATTCCTAAATGAACAACTCTAATGAATGCAAATTAGAAACTACTTTCTAATTTTATTCCACCTTGGCCAAGGATTCCTGGGTTGTCATTTATCGAATCACATAGGACATTTCTCCTTTTTACTAGAAGTGGTAGATTCTTTATTGATCATTCATTATCTTCATATATAACTTATTACACCCAAGCATACCCTTTGATATACTCTAAGAGTCTTAAGGAATAAGTCAAAGTGTAATTCATTATATATAAGATACTATGATGATCTCAAGTCTAAGGATCATTTGTCTTACTATCACTACTGAGAATTCCTATTGACGGTAAGTAAAACTCCATTAGGTATTCCTTAGCGAGTCGCGTTCGGTGAACTTATTCTCTAATAAGCACCTACATACTTGCTTTAGTGTCTCCACACAAATGATCATGAGATCAATCATCCTCATCGAATGAGCAAACAAAGTATGCGTACCAATCTATCCGGATTCATTAATCCCCTTTTTAGTAATCCATTGATTGGGAACATTTTAGTTTTAAGCTATCTAAGAATTTAGATCTCATTATCATGATCTTATCATGATTCTAAAAGTATTGCTTAAAACTATGGGTTTATCACATATTATTAAAACAGCACCATGTAGATAAAAATGCCTTTAATAAATAATTCTTTTATTAATAAATAAATAAGATTGATTACAAGTATATGCTTTATCATCATACATGATTGGCTTGTATGCATAATACTTTCAATCTCCACTTGCACTAAAGCCGATCATCGTGGTATCTCATACCCATCTTCTCTAAGTGACGATCAAGCTTCTTTGTTGTGTTAACGCTTTAGTAAATGGATCTGCAATATTGTCTTGAGAGTCCACACGCTCGGTGGCGTCTCCTCTTTCGATGATCTCTACGATCAAATGAAATCGTCATGACACGTGTTTGGATTTACGATGAGACTGGGTTCCTTAGCTTGTGCAATGACTCCAGTGTTGTCCGCGAGAATAAAACCATTGGTCCTTTAATGCTAGAAACCACACCAAGTTGGTAATGAACTTCTTCATCAAACAGCTTCCTTTGCGACTTCACTTGCGACTATGTACTCTGCCTCATCCTTTGAATCAAAGAAGCTGTTTCTTTGCTTGGAACTTTTCAACTCAACTGCAACCGTTTAAGGTAAATACATACCCAAAGCGGATTTACTATCATCTTGGTGCGTTTGAAAACTTGAGTCCTGTGAAGCCCTCTAGTTTTAATTCAGGACCCCGTAGAGACAAGAAATACATCCTTAGTTCTTCTTAAGTACTTTAGGATATTTTTCAACGCCTTCGGTGTTCTTCTCTGGATTCGTGATATCGCTTGTTACACTAAGTGCATGAGCGACATCGGTCTAGTACATATCATCTAGTACATGATAGATCCTATTCTTTGAAGCATAAGGAATCTTACTCATACGGTTTTCTCCTCAGGTGTCTTTGGGGCTTGTTTCTTGGAGAGATGTATTCCATGGCTCATCGGCATGAGACCTCTTTGGAATCTTCCATGCTAAACCTTTTAGCATCAAGTCGATGTCGTTCCTTGGGACAAGCCAAGCATCCTTTTAGATCTATCTCTATAGATCTTTATCCCCAAAATATAGGATGCTTCTCCCAAGTCCTTCATGGAGAAGTGTTTAGATAACTTGATTTTAATTGATTGCGGCATAGGAATATCATTCCCTATCGGTAATATATCATCAACATATAATACTGAGGAATGAAACGGCGCTCCCACTAACCTTCTTGTACACACATGGTTCATCCTCATTTTGATAAAATCAAACTCTTTGATTGTCTCATCAAAGCGGATGTTCCACCTACGAGAAGCTTGCTTTAATCCATAAATGGATCGTTGTAGCTTCTGAAACTTGATTTGTTCCAACCTTTGAAACAAATCCCTCTGGTTGTGTCATATACACATCCTCCTCAAGTTTCCCATTGAGGAAGGCCGTTTTCACGTCCATCGCGATTTACGTAGTCGTGGTAAGGCTGCGATCATAAGCAAAATCCGAATGGACTTGAGCATTACTCTTGGTGAGAAGGTTTCGTCATAGTTAACTCCTTGTCTTTGTTTGAAACCTTTTGCAACCGATCGGGCCTTATAGGTCTCTACCTTGCGTCTGCTCCGGTCTTTCTTTTAAAAACCCATTTACACCCAATAGGCTTAATGCCTTGGTGGTGAGACCAAAGTCCATACTTGGTTCTCATACATGGAGTCCATCTCGGATTTCATGGCTTCTTGCCACTTCTACGAGTCTTTACTACTTATAGCTTTGTTTCGTAATTCAATGGATCATCATCATCTATGATCGTACCTCATTGTCATCTTCTATGACAAGTCCATACTATCTCGTATCTTTGGTACTCTTCAGATTCTGAATAGGGTGTGGTACAGAAGGAATCTCTACTTGGTTAGGTACCTCACTTTGATCTGTAGTATTTTGTGGTTCTTGAACCTCTTCAAGATATATCTTACTCCCACTGACCCCTTCGAGGATAAACTCCTTTTCCAAGAAGGTGGCATGTTTCGCAACAAACACCTTTTGATCAGTTGGATGATAGAAATAATACCCCGATGTTTCTTTAGGGTATCCCACAAATCTACATTTGTCAGATCTAGTCTGCAGCTTATCGTTTTCAAACTTTTTGACATAAGCTGGACAACCCCAAGTCTTAACATGCTTAAGATTTGGTTTCCTCCTATCCATAACTTCATATGGGGTCTTGGGGACGGATTTTGTAGGTACCTTGTTAAGTAGGTATGCTGACCGATTCTAGGCATATCCCTGGAAGGAAACTGGAAGGTCGGTAAAACTCATCATAGATCGAACCATGTCCAACAATGTTCGATTTCTCCTTTCAGATACACCATTCATCTGTGGCGTCCCTGGTGGAGTCCATTGTGAGATTATACCATTTTCTTTGAGACAATTGAGAAACTCACCACTTAAGTATTCTCCTCCTCGATCAGATCGAAGAATCTTAATACTCTTACCAGTTTGCTTCTCAACTTCACTTCTGAACTCTTTGAACTTTTCAAATGATTGATTTGTATTTCATTAAATACACATATCCAAATCTTGAGTGGTAAATCGGTGAATGTAATAAAATAAGAATACCCTCCTCGTGCGTTCGTTGTCATAGGTCCACATACATCTGTGTGTACCAACGCTAACAACTCTGTAACTCTTTCTCCTTTTCCACTAAAAGGAGATTTAGTCATTTTACCCATGAGACAAGATTCACAGGTTGGATATGATTCATAATCGAGATAGCTCAGGAGCCCATCTTTATGCAACTTGGATAATCTTGTTTCATTAATATAATAGAGTCTCTCTGATTGCCACATGAAGGTATAATTAACATCATCTCTTTTGCTTTTCTTAGTTTGTTCAATTTGAAATATATTTTCATGCAAGTCAAGTATATAAAGTCCATTTCGCAAATTACCGACACCATATAAAACATTATCATTATAAATAGAACAAGCTGTTGTTCTTTATTATAATATTAAAACCATCCATATCAATCTGAGAGATAGAAATAATGTTTCTAATGATATTTGTAACAAAATAACAATTATTTAAATTAATGAACTTGCCGTGGCGGTCTGCTAAACAATAAGTCCCTACATTAATGCAACAACCTTTGCTCCATTTCCCACTCGTGGGGCGACCTCATCCTTGCTCGACACTTTCTACTTGACCGGTCCACGCATATTATTACATATGTGAGAACCACATCAGGTATCCAATACCCAGTAGAAGATTGACTTTCGGAAAAATTAATTTCAATTATTAACAAACCTTGATTAGGATTGAAGCTTCTCCAAGCTTCTTACGCTTTTTTTTATGCGAGATAATCCTTGCAGTTCCTCTTCCGATGACGACTTATTGCAATGGAAGTAAATTCCTTTGCTAATTTGGATCGAGTTTCTTTTGATCCTTCACTTTCGCGCTTTCGCCTTTCCCTTAGCCTTCTTGGATTTCTTCTTTCGAGGAAGATACCTTGGGCCTCTTCCTTTTCTTGGAAGAATCATCCACCGATAAGACATGGTTCTTCTTGGATGGGAAGTGACCTTCAGCGATTTTCAACATGTTAAGTAATTGAGCAAGGTGACATCCAACTTATTCATGTGAAAATTCACAACAAATTGTGAGAAGGTGTGCAGGGAGTGATTATAAGACTAAATCTTGACTCAACTCCCCATCCATGACAAACCCAATTTGTCAAGGCGTTCAATCAGTTGATCATCTTTAGGACATGAGTCTCAGCAGTAGTGCCCTCGGTCATCCAGAGATCGGAAGAGCTCCTTAGATATTTCATATCTAGCGGTCTACTTTGCTCACCATACAACTCGAGAAGGTGCGATAGCATAGTAGGAGCATCCATGTTTTCATCTTTGATCTTTGAAGCTCGTTACTCATGGATGCGAGCAAGATGCATTGAGCCACAGATGCATCATCTTGCCCTTTATTTAAAAGTAGCAATCTCTTCCTCGAGGTACATCTCTGCACTTTTTTGCATGCAGGCGAATTTAGGACATAAGAAATCTTTTTATTGGTGAGAACAATTCTCAGATTCCTTAACCGATCAGGTGTAGTTCGATTCCGGTCGGTTTGTTAGCATCAAGTATGCTCTGTGATGAAATTAGTGAATGTGACATTTTCAAAATTACGCATGTGTAAAAAGACAATATTTTAGCAAACATTCATTTAATTAATTACCAAAATAAATTAGGTCTTATTTTATATTGGTATCTCCCACTATTTTCTTCAAACTATATTACCCTCATTTATATAGTTGGCAAAATCTAATTAAAGTTTTTGCTAGTGAGAATAAGGATCCCATTTCAAATATATATATCCTTGTGGTGACCTGACAAACTATATATAAATAAATAGGTAGACAACTCCTTGTCAATTACATCAACATGTAACTCCTTATGTTTTGCCTCTTAGATTATTTTGATCAAGTGGTGGCACATCAGAATCAAAATTATCTAAGTTAAGTCAACCTAGCACTTCCGTATATTCAAAAAAGAAAAATATAAGCCCTTGTGGTGACACAACAAAACAATATTGTTCAATTTTCTTTATAAGCATCAAATGTGATAAATTAACATCTTAAATACTTAATACTTGCCTTGTGGTGACACAACAAACTCATATTAAATATTTAATACTCTATTAATTTTATCATGCTAGAAAGCTGACGTTCGATATTCTAAATATCTTTGAGCGCTTAAGACTTAATAATAAAAAAAACTTTGAGGATTTGTTATTATTTGTCTCATCTTGTTTTTAGTAGCATGCAAATATATATATAAAATACGCGTCGTATTATTAAACATCGAAGCATGTTTACAAAATATATAATATATATAATACTAGCATGCACATATAGCATACTATATTCTACACGGATTGATTATGGACTTTTATTCTAGTTTGGTTCACTAGAGCCACCAAGTGAACCAAAAGGTCAAACCCTAAGGTGCAAAGAATAAACATTTAAATATAACTATTACATTTAAAACGGGCTCCATTACAAGCGGGTCTTTTAAGCGCTCCTTGCTCCTTGATCTTGGTTCTTGAAAAATTCTAACTAGTCCTATTACATAAACTATTTAATTTAAATAGAAACCTTGATCGTGATCGAGGGAAGTACATAGGAGAGAGATAGAATTTACATCGAAGAAGAAAACGAAAAAAAGAGGCACGCATGAGACCCCATTTAATAAAATCCATTCATTCGAACATCGACTAAAATAAATCCAATCACATTGGTCGATTGTCCATAATCAATCCCATACATATCACCATACGTATCGATAAATAAAATCATTCCATATATATATGAGTATCATTTAATGGGCAATTTTATGTTGCATGAAATCAATTTCAAGATTAAAATAAACTCTTTTATTTTAATTATAAAATTATTAAGATATTATATATATATATATATATATATATATATAATATATATATAATATAATGCATAAAAAAAAAAACGGTTTATATATATATATATATATATATAATCTGAAGAAACAGATTTATATAACATATATATATATATAATATAATATATATACCCATCATATGAGTATCAAAGCTCGTTACTCATCATACCTGAATCTTAAAGCTGCAGTTTTCACGTTTTTTTTTTTTTAAAGATGTTGGTCACGTGGACTGAATCAGCAGTGTATGATAAGGTAATCATATTAACTATATATATAATCCAAATCCAAGTCACCACGGATTCAGGAAAAAAAAAGAAAAAAAACACACGGTTTCCGAAAACAGTTTTCGGAAAAATTAAATTTTTTCCTTTTTTTTTCATAAAATAATAATTTTATACAACAAATTATGCCCAATAAATTATTCTGAATTCATAACCATACATATATAGAATCAAAATAATTAATAATTCACATAAAGTTTGGCTCATGATACCACTGTTAGGTTTTGTGAAAATCAAAGTAGCAATCAAATTGAAAAATTAGCGGAAGCGAAATAAAATCAGATTTTAAAATTTTTCACAAACTAATTACCCGGATCATCCTTTATGCATATTATTAATTAAACGAAGAATAAGAAATTATGAAATCATACCCTTGTAGAAAGCGAGCTTCCTCAGTGCGAATTCACCTCCTACTTCTCATGGTCTCCTTGAATCTCAGGGGTTGATTCCTTCCTTTGATCAATGTAAGCCACCCAAGTGTATGACCTCTATAGGTGATCCACCAAAGAAGAAGAATTTTCAAGAAGAATGGGTATTGGCTCAAACCCTAGTTTTCTATCAGTATAGAAAAAGGAGGCGTACTCTCCAACTCACAGGAATTACGTATATTAGATATACGATATAAGACTCCTCTTATAAAGATATCATGTAACCTATTTTAATTAAAATAAGGTATTATTTATTTAATTAAACTCTTTTAATTAAATGGGCTCCCTAATCTATTAGGGGTAATTAATTAAACTCCTTTAACTAATTTTTTTCCTAATCAATTAGGAATAAATGAAGTACTTATATTAAATTAATTCCTAAACCTTTTAGAAATTAAAATAATAATAATTGTAATAATATTAATAAGACTCCTCTCATTAATTTATATTTAATATTTCTAAAATATTAAATAATAAATATTAAGCTATTTAATTTATTCTATCACCATAGATTAAATTAAATATACTTAATATATTATTACAATTATGCCATTAACTTCTTAAATAATTATTCTTCCTTTTATGGTGTGACCCTTTAGGTTCTCCATATTAAACCAGGTTATGAATAAATCAATTAGAACAATTCTAATCTCATTTAAATAAATAAATTAAACAAATAATTTATTTAAATAAATAATATTTATTCTACAATAGGGATAAGCCTCCCCTAGCGATCGGCGACTTTCCGGATAATATAGATTTCAACATTAATCATAAAAGAACCTTTGAGTAAATAGTTACCGTACAATTCAATCCTTCCACCATCTGATGTCCCGATTAAATATAAGGCATGGAATTCTTTGTCAAGTCTTATTTTATTTAATTATATGTATTTCGATTCCTAAATGAACAACTCTAATGAATGCAAATTAGAAACTACTTTCTAATTTCATTCCACCTTAACCAAGGATTCACAGGTTGTCATTTATCGAATCACATAGGACATTTCTCCTTTTTACTAGAAGTGGTAGATTCTTTATTGATCATTCATTATCTTCATATATAACTTATTACACCCAAGCATACCCTTTGATATACTCTAAGAGTCTTAAGGAATAAGTCAAAGTGTAATTCATTATATATAAGATACTATGATGATCTCAAGTCTAAGGTTCATTTGTACTACTATCACTACAGGAATTCCTATTGACAGTAAGTAAAACTCCATTTAGGTATTCCTTAGCGAGTCGCGTTCGGTGAACTTATTCTCTAATAAGCACCTACATACTTGCTTTAGTGTCTCAACACAAATGATCATGAGATCAATCATCCTCATCCAATGAGCAAACAACGTACGTACCAATCTATCCGGATTCATTAATCCCTTTTTTAGTAATCTATTGATTGGGAACATTTTAGTTTTAAGCTATCTAAGAATTTAGATCTCATTATCATGATCTTATCATGATTCTAAAAGCATTGCTTAAAACTATGGGTTTATCACATATTATTAAAACAGCACCATGTAGATAAAAATGCCTTTAATAAATAATTCTTTTATTAATAAATAAATAAGATTGATTACACAGTATATGCTTTATCATCATACATGATTGGCTTGTATGCATAATACTTTCAATTAGGTGACCAAACATCTCCTTTACAGAACTATCTAGACATTGCCAATAATGCTATCTAATAATATTATTCAAATAATATGAATTATTGATCTGATAATGGGAAATATTGTGCAGTGACAATTATTGAAACAATAATTATATAAAATATCAACGCATCAATTATTGAATCAATAAAATAAAATATTGAACAGTAATTAATATAACAATTATTGTGCAGTGCCTTCTTACTTAAGAATCAATAATTCAAAAATACTTTGCAATCTCTGTTTACATCTCTAAACCTGCAACCAGACGTATTACTATATTTTAACCGCGGAGGTAATCCAACGGTGTTAATTAACGGTGAACAATTACGCAATATTATTTATAAAACTCAAAACATGCGTTTTCTTCATCGTAAACGGTTATTACATTATGGGTCCCACAAATAACTACGGCGTCAGACGATATTTTTCGAGCAAAAGAATATTCCACAACCAAACGAATATTCCACGACAACAATGAATATTTTATAACCACTCGCTTAATTTGTAAAATTTGCACATTTCACCCATAACCAAAATATTATATCAAATTAACTCCTTATTATTTCAAGATAATGAATAGAGGAAATTCAATTTTATTTATAATAAGTTGGGGTCTTACAAGAGCCATGGAATACATCTCTCCAAGAAACAGGCCCCAAAGACACCTGAAGAGAGAGACCGTATGAGTAAGAATCCTTATGCTTCAGTAATAGGATCTATCATGTACGGTATGATATGTACTAGACCAGATGTCACTCATGCACTTAGTGTAACAAGCAGATATCAGTCAAATCCAGGAGAAGAACACTGGAAGGCAGTGAAAAATATCCTAAAGTACTTGAGAAGAACTAAGGATGTATTTCTTGTCTACGGTGGGTCTGAATTGAAACTAGAGGGATTCACAAACTCAAGTTTTTAAACGGACCAAAATGACAGTAAATTTGTTTCAGGGTATGTGTTTACCTTAAACGGTGGCGCAGTGAGTTGGAAGAGTTCCAAATAGTAAATAGTTGTTGATTCAGTGACAGATGCAGAGTACATAGCTACAAGTGAAGCTGCAAAGGAAGCTGTTTGGATGAAGAAGTTCATTATCGAACTTGCTGTGGTTCCTAGCATTCTGAGGACCAAAGTACCTTTGATCGTGACAACACCGAGCATTGCGCGAGCTAAAGAACCAGGTCATCGTAAATCCAAACACGTGTTGAGGCGGTTTCATTTGATCAGAGAGATCATTGAAAGATGAGACGTCACCCTGGAGCGTGTGGACTCTCAAGACAATATTGCAGATCCATTTACTAAAGTGTTAACACAACATCAGTTCGATCGTCACTTAGAGAAGATATGTATGATATACCACGGCGATTGGCTTTAGTGCAAGTGGGAGATTGAAAGTAGTATGCATACAAGCCAATCATGTATGATGATAAAGCAATAACTTTGTAATCAATATTATTTATTTATTAATAAAAGAATTATTTATTAAAGGAATTTAATTATCTACATGGTGCTGTTTTAATAATATGTGATAAACCCATAGTTTTAAGCAATGCTTTTAGAATCATGATGAGATCATGCTAATGAGATCTAAATTCTTAGATAGCTTAAAACTAAAATGTTCCCAATCAATGGATTACTAAAAGGGGATTAGTGAATCCGGATAGATTGGTACGTATGTTGCTTGTTCATTGGATGAGGATGATTGATCTCATGATCATTTGTGTGGAGACACTAAAGCAAGTATGTAAGTGCTTATTGGAGAATAAGTTCACTGAACGTGACTCGCTAAGGAATACCTAATGGAGTTTTACTTTCCTGTCAATAGGAATTCCTATAGTGATAGTAGTACAAATGATCCTTAGACTTGAGATCATCATAGTATCTTATATATAATGATTTACACTTTGACTTATTCTTTAAGACTCTTAGAGTATATCAAAGGGTATGTTTGGGTGTAATAAGTTATATATGGAGATAATGAATGATCAATAAAGAATCTACCACTTCTAGTAAAAGAACAGAAATGTCCTATGTGATTCGATAAATGACAATCCAGGAATCCTTGGCCAAGGTGGAATGAAATTAGAAAGTAGTTTCTAATTTATATTCATTCAGAGTTGTGCATTTGGGAATCGAAATACATATAATTAAATAAAATAAGACTTGACAGTAATTCTATGTCTTATATTTAATTGGGACATTGTATGGTGGAAGAATTGAATTGTACGGTAACTATTTACTCAAAGGTTCTTTTATGATTAATGTTGAAATTTATATTATCTGGAAAGTCGTTGATCGCTAGGGAGGCTTATCCCTATTCTAGAATAAAAATTATTTATTTAAATAAATTAATAGATTAATTTATTTATTTAAATAAGATTAGAATTGTTCTAATTGATTTATTCACAACTGGTTTAATATGGAGAACCTAAAGGGTCACACCATTAAAGGAAGAATAATTATTTAAGAAGATAATGGCATAATCGTAATAATATGTTAAGTATATTTAATTATCGACTTGTCAGTTGCTCTCTCTTGGTTGGGTTGACTCATTATCGTGCTCCAATAACTGAGCCCTATTCACAACATCTGAATACAAACACAGTTTATGAGAAATTAGGTATTGATGTATCTCGGGTTTAAATCTCTTAGAAACATCCACGTCATTCTCTCCTCATTATCAACCAAGTGGGACGCAAACCGAGACAACTTGGCAAACTTAGCTTCGTACTGCGCCACGATCATATTGTTTTGCTCAAGCTTGATGAACTCTACCTCCTTCATGTGACGAATACTTTCAGGAAAGTACTTGTCATTGAACAGCTCTTGGAACTTCACCCAAGACATTTTGAGTGCGCCAGGTTGAGTACGCTTTATAGATTCCCACCAGTAATTTACCTCTGCTCGCAACATGAAGGTGGCAAAGGGAACCTTTTTCTCCTCGGAGCATCCCAAGACATCAAATATCTTATTGATCTGCTTTATCCACGACTTCGCCTTAAGTGGTTTTGGCTCTCCAAAAAACTCCAGTGGTCCTATCTCCTTGAACTGCTTAACGGTGGCCGTCCGAGAGTTGTCAGTGTTTCCACCTGCATTTTGGACAGGAGCCGCTTTCGCCTGATGTTGCATGAATTGCATAAAGCCTCTGAACATCCCATCGTTCACCATTTCATCGGTGTTATTGTTTACATGAGGATTATTGTCTTCCTGTTACACATTATCCAAGGCATTAATATGTGGTTACTCAACGGTCTCATGTGCTTAATTGTTTATCTCAACATTTTTGGATGCCATTTTTAAATACTACCACAAAACAAGGGTTAATTAACATATCACATATTATCCCTATACTCTAACTGACCAATTAAATACCTAATAAACATAGGCAGGTCATACTAGCGAAGGAATTCCCCGTCTCTCCCCTCCTAGTTCTTGTCTCACATCTCAGCCAGGGATCATATCCCTGAGCTTTGACACCAACTGTGACGCCCCCAAAATAGGTATACCTCACCCATCTTGAGTTGCCAAATACATGGTATAAAATTCAAATACAACTTAATTATACAACAATCGTGTAAAATACGATAAAACATAATCTAAGAGTTTTAATAAGAATATTGTCATCTAGACAATATCCACCCTCAATGGAGTCCTCATTACATTTATTGTCACACTATTTAATAGAATAGTGAGGACTACTAATGCTATCATCTAGACCGTCACTACGTTCCCCGACTAGTCCCGGCTACGTTCTCATTTCCTGAAGAGAACAGTGAAAGAAAGGGTGAGCTCAACTAGCCCAGTAAGAAATATTATGACTAAGATAATGCAGAATAAATTATCATTAGTCTTCAACAATGTTAAACTAATAAAATACAATAGACATCAAGTTTAACTGCAGCGGAATAAGTAATCCATTAAAAGAGTCAAGTAGAGCATGATATCTACTATCTTCTATGATTTAAAATGTTTTCATCAATTTTTATCGCTGAGACTCGGGTTAATAAATAAACCACATCATCGAGTCATCCCTGCACTACGGGCCAAGGATATTCATTAAATCATCAATGGTCATTACTATACCGAATAATCCCTGGTCATAATCATACCAAAAACTATCCATCAATGCACTACAGGCTACTGAGGACTTTTACCACATCATTTATAACATTACAGGTCATGATTATACCGAATAACCCCTGGTCATAATCATACCAAGTCCATCTATGCACACAAGCCAAAGATGACTTTCATCACAATATAAGCATGAGGATGATAACAATGACATAATAATTCAATAAAACAAGTTCAAGAATAAATTTTAAAGATTTATAAGCTAATTTATCTTGAAATCAATTACGTCAAAATTGTCAACATGATACTACTTGGTGGAGTAAAATTCAAGAATGCTCAGAAGAATATTTCCATGAAAAGATACCAGATGAAGCGTAAATATTCAAGATATTCTACTAATTTCATGGAGTATAGAAGATAAAACTTTAACCAAATGAGTATCATAGAATATATGAGACTGCACATGGATTTTCACCCGCCATGCGGTAATCCATGTAGACAGATCATTTCCACAATTTAATAAGGAATGAATACGAAGGATCATTCACCATGCATGTGATAATCCACATAGACATGTTATTCCAATAGAATAATAAAGAATGGAACCAGGTCATGTGTAATCCACATGCATGTGATATTCCAACAAAATAATAAGGAATGGAATAATGAAGAATTCACCATGCATGCGATAGACCGCATGCATGTGTTATTCCAATGAGAATAATAAAGAATGGAACCAGTCTAGGTAATCCGAATAGATGAGGATATTCCAATGTAATAATAAAAATGGAATAACAAAGAATTCACCATGTATACGATAGATCGCATGCATACATGTTATTCCAACGTAATAATAAAGAATGGAACCGTGTCTAAGCGAATCCGCATGCATGTGATATTCCAATAGAATAATAAAGAATGGTATAACAGAAGAATTTCACCATGTATGCGGTACTTCGCATAGAAAGGTTATTCCAACATAATAATAAAGAATGGAATAACAGAATCTCTCTTCATGAATACGAAAGAAATTATACTCCTTACCTTAGAAAGAAATTGGGTACTGGAGTAGAGAGGTAGCAGACTTCTCTTCTTTTTTCTCTGTATAATTTCTTTCTATAATAATTGCTCTAAAGCTTTAGTGAATTGGTGAGAAATGAAGGAAGAATAAGCTTCTATTTAAATGAAAATATAGTTTCGATAATTGCACGTTTTGGGGCTCGAAACATAACAGTACAATGCCTTCAACTTGTTTTTCAATTTTAATTTAGTCCTGCAAGTATTATCAAACTCGCACCACCTCCCCTAATAGTAAATAATGTGAATCAATAGTTCAATCATGTGAATCAATAGTTATAATCATGTGAAAATACGAATTACAGTATAGTACCTCCATCTATACCTCCATTTTTAACTTAGTCATGTAAGTATTATCAATCTTGTACCAACTCCCCTAATAGTATAAGAATATAAATCAATAGTACACACATGTGAACAAATAGTTATAATCATGTGAATTAATATCAATTAATTGCTCATTTATCTGATTAATTACCTGACTGGTCAGTAAAACTTCCAAACATTAATTAATATCAAAATAAATATAGATTTACACTAACACTAATAATTCCAACACAATGGAACTATCAATTTCATCTTTAATCAACATGAACTTATTCATCATTAATATTGTAACTCACAATATTTAACAACCAGGTCGTTTCCAGGAAAGAGGGGGCTTTTCGATAAGGATTTTTCCTTATTGGCGCACAATTAGATGACCAAACCTCTCCTTGACAAAACTTCTAGACATTGTAAATATTGCAATTTAATAATATGAATAACTTTGTTGTCTCAATTATTGATTTAATAATATATCATATTATGCAGATGATACTGTGACAATAATCGAATCAATAATATGAGAGATATGATGCAGCAATTACTGTACCAATAATTGAATATAACTGAGTGACTTCTCACTTAAGCATCAATAATCAATACCGTGTGCTACTATGCAACCATGCGTATTACTGTACTTTTACTACCGGATAGTTCAACAGTTTAACGGTAAAACTTCCTCCGTTATTTTTAAAAAGATAATTATGTCATTTTCTAACTATGACAATACTTCCGTTGTGGGGTCCACCAATGATTGTGCCGTCGTACGAATATTCCCCGACCAATCGAATATTATATAAACACTAGCTTACTTTTCAAAATTTATAAATATTACCCACAACTATTGTTAGGTTTGTAATATTCATGAACGCAATCAAATTGCTCAAAGTAAGCGAAAACGTGTAAAATCAGAGTTTTAAAAATTTTTACAAACCATAAACCCGGATCATCCTTTATGCACAATTATTAATTAAACGAAAAAGATGAATAAGAAACATACCCTTGAAGATCCGAGCTTCCTCAGGTACAAGTTCACCTCCAATCCTTTTCGCGTTCAACTTGAATCCACCGGGTTTGGTTCCTTCCTTTGATCAACGTTAGCCACCCAAGTGTTTGGCCTCTAGAGGTGATCCACCAAGGAAGAAAAAGATTCAAGAAGATGGGTGGTTGGCTAAACCCTAGTTTTTCTATCTCTATAGAAAAAGGCGTACTCCCCCAACTGTTGGAATTATTACGTATATATTAATATCTGATATAAGACTCCTCTAATAAAGATATCAAGTAACCCTATTAAAATAAGGTATTATTTAATTAAACCCTTTTAATTAAATGGGCTCCCTAATCTTATTAGAGATAATTAATTAAACTCCTTTAATTAATTTTCCCTCCTAATCCTATTAGGAATAAATGAGAGTACTTATATTAAATTAATTCCTAAACTCTTTTAGAAATTAAAATAATAATAATTGTAATAATATTAATAAGACTCCTCTTATTAATTTATATTTAATATTTCTAAAATATTAAATAATAATATTAAGCTATTTAATTTATTCTATCACCATAGATTAAATTAAATATACATAAATATATTATTACGATTATGCCATTAACTTCTTAAATAATTATTCTTCCTTTTATGGTGTGACCCTTTAGGTTCTCCATATTAAACCGGGTTGTGAATAAATCAATTATAACAATTCTAATCTTATTTAAATAAAAATTAAACAATTAATTTATTTAAATAAATAATATTTATTCTACAATAGGATAAGCCTCCCTAGCGATCAACGACTTTCCAGATAATATAGATTTCAACATTAATCATAAAAGAACCTTTTGAGTAAATAGTTACCGTACAATTCAATCCTTTCACCATACAATGTCCCAATTAAATATAAGACATGGAATTATCACAAGTCTTATTTTATTTAATTATATGTATTTCGATCCTCAAATGCACAACTCAAATAATGCAAATTAGAAACTCCTTTCTAATTTCATTCGCTTTTAACCAAGGACTCTTTGGGTTGTCATTTATCGAATCACATAGGACATTTCTCTTCTTTTAATAGAAGTGGTAGATTCTTTAATGATCATACATTATCTCCATGTATAACTTATTATACCCAAGCATACCCTTTGATATACCCTAAGGGTCTTAAGGAATAAGTCAAAGTATAACTCATCATACACAAGATACTATGATGATCTCAAGTCCAAGGATCACTTGTACTACTATCACTACAGAATTCCTATTGACGGTGCAAGTAAAACTCCATTAGGTATTCCTTAGCGAGCCACGCTCAAATGAACTTATCCTCTAATAAGCACCTACATACTTGCTTTAGTGTCTCCACACAAATGATCATGAGATCAATCATCCTCATCCAATGAGCAAGCAACGATGTACCAATCTATCCGGATTCACTAATCCCCAATTTAGTAATCCAATGATTGGGAACTATTTTAGTTTTAAGCTTTCTAAGAATTTAGATCTCATTAGAATGATCATCATCATTATTCTAAAAGCATTGCTTAAAACTATGGGTTTATCACATATTATATAAAACAAGATCATGTAGATAATTAAAAGCCTTTAATAAATTAATACTTTTTATTAATAAATGAATAAGATTGTTCTAAAGTATATGCTTTATCATCAAACATGATTGGCTTGTGTGCATACTACTTTCAATCTCCCACTTGCACTAAAGCCAATCGTCATGGTATCTCATACTCTTCTTCTCTAAGTGGCGATTATTATCCCTTTGTTGGATAAGCTTTAGTTAATGGATATGTAATGTTGTTCATGAGAGTCCACTATCTCTATAGTGATTTCCCATCTTTCAATGATTCTAATAATCAAATGAAAGTGCCACAACACATGTTTAGATCTAAGATGAGACTTAGGAACTATTCCTAGTTCTGTAATGAACTTTTAATCCAAACAATCAACTTGCAGCTTCATTTATAACTATATACTTTGTCTTTATCACTAAATCAGCAACTCTTTGCTGTTTGGAACCTTTCCAATTCACTGCACCACTGTTCAAGATAACGCTTTACCTTAAATTGGATTTTTCTGTCATCTTGGTCTATCTGAAAAACTTGAGTCTGTTAAGCCCTCTAGTTTTAATTTAGACCCGCCATGAATATGATCACATCCTTAGTGCCGGTTAAGCACTTTAAGATGTTTTTCACTGACTCATAGTGAACTTCTCCACAATATGACTGATCAACATTAGGTCTCGTATATTTCATTGCATACATGATTGTCACTCATGCGATCTCTCTTCTTTTAAGGAGTCTGTGGGGACTATTAAGAGAGATACACTCCATGGCTCATCAACATGAGACATCTCTTGGAGTTTGCCATGCTAAACGACTTTAGCATCAAATGAATATACGTTCCTTGGGTTAAGTCGAGCATCCTCTTAAATCTATCTATATAGATTTATATCCCCAATTAAGATACTCTTCCAAATCATTCAGGGAGGAATGTTTAGACAACTTTATCTTTACTAATTGTAGCATTAGTATGTCATTCCTTATCCGTTGTATATCAACATATAATACTAGGAATGTCACGACGCTCCCACTGACCCTTTTGTACACACTAGAAGTCTTACCTCATCGAATGTAACTCTAGATCATCATCTTCTATGATGTGTACCTCATCATCATCATCCATGATGAATCCATACCTCCTAGGTATCTTTGGTACTATTCCAGATTTATGATTCGGTTGTGGTACAATAGGTCTATCTACAGGTTCCTCTTATTTGACTTATAGTGTTTTGTGGATCATGAACTCTTCAAGATCTATAATCCTCCCACTAGCCCCTTCAATGATAAACACCTTTATCTTAGAAGGAAGTGTGTTTCGCAATAAACACCTTTTGCTATGTAGGATCATAGAACATATACCCTAAACTTACTTTAGGATGTTCCACAAATCTGTACATGTCAAATCTTGTCCCAAGCTTATCCTTCGAAACCTTTTCACATAAGTTGGACAACCCCTTATCTTAACATACTTAAGATTAGGAATCCTCCCTGTCCATAACTTTTATGGAGTCTTGGGGTCGGATTTTTGAGGTTACCATTTTCATAGATATGCAGCCATTTCTAGGATATGACCCTAGAAGGATACTGGAATGTCGGTAAAATCATTATGGACCGCACCATGTCCAACAAGGTACGAATTTTCCATTCAGATACATCAATCAATTATTGCGTATCAGGATGTGTCCATTATGAGAAAACCATTTGAGATGATCTAGAAACTTATTGCACAAGTATTCATTCCTTGATCTAATCAAAGAATCTTAATACATTGCCAATTTGTTTCACTTCTGAATTCTTTGAACCTTTCAAATAATTCACACTTGTATTTTAGCAAATACACACATTCAACTCTTTGAATGATCATCTCCTTTTCTTATACTAATTTGTTCAATATGCAAAATTATTTTCATGTAAGTCATGTATACAAAATTTATTATGTAATATTCCAGTTCTATACAAAACATTATTATTATAAATAGAACAACAATTGTTCTTAATTATAATACCAAAGATTTCATTGTCCAACAATAAAATGGAAATAATATTTTTAACAAGAACTGGAATACAATAACAACTTATTGACTTAATAGATTTGCCCGTAGGCATTGCTAAACTATAAGTTTCTATGGCTAATATGGCAACCTTTGCTACATTTCCCGCACATAGGATTACTTATATTAATTTAACTTTCTACTTCTTCTTGGTCCCTTCATAAATCTATATTTATGATAACCAAAGTCGGTATCCAATACCCAAGTAGAACCTTGACTTAAAGAAAAATTATTTTAAATTATGAACAAATTTATATTTGTAACCAAAACTTCACTACGCTTCTTTGGTTAGCCTGTGCAAGATGCTTCTTGCAGTTTCTTTCCAGTGTCCAGGCTTATAGCAGTGGAAGCAAACTCCTTTGCTGTCCGTATCAGTTTTGTTCTTATTATCCTTTGTTTTTGCCCTTTCTATTTATACCTTCTTTGAATTGTTCTTCTTTTCAGAAGATCCTTTGGCCCCTACCAGTAAGACTCGGTCTTTCTTGGTTGGAAAGTGACTCTCAACATTTTTCAACATGATAAGCAAATCAGCGAGGCTGATATCTAGCTTGTTCATATGAAAAGTTCACAACAATTGTGAAAGGAGTCCGGGAGTGAGTGCAAGATCAAATCTTGGCTCAACTCTCCATCCATGACAAAACCAGTTGTCCTAATTGATCAATCAAATTAATTATGTTAAGAACTTTTTCTGCATTTATAGTGCCATTGGCCATTCTAGATCGGAAGAGCTCCTTAGATATCTCGATATCTATCGGCCCCACTTTCCTCACCATCAACTACTTGATGTGCGGGAATATAGTAGGAGCATCCATAGTTTCATCTTGTATTTCAAGCTCGTTACTCGTGGATGCGAGCATGATGCATCGAGCCAATGTGCATCATCTTGCCACTTTCTAAAAGTAGCAATCTCTTCCTCGAGGCATTATCGCAAACCATCGCAGGATAGGCGTATTAAGGACATAAGATAGCTTTTCAAACTATGAGAACTATTCTCAAATTCCTTAACCAATCCGTTTAATTCGGCGGTTAATTTAGCATCTAATATGCTTCAAAGTTGATAGTGATTTTAGACATTGTAAAATTCTGTGATTGAATTTGTAATTAACAACATTTTAACATACATTCTTTTATTAATTACCAAAATAAATTAGGTCTTGTTTTAAATTGGTATCTCCAAGTATTTTCTTCAAACTATATTACCCTCACTTATATAGTTCGGCAAAATCTAATTAAAGATTTGCTAGTGAGAATAAGGATCCCATTTAAAATGTATATAGCCTTGTGGTGACACAATAAACTATATATAAATAAATAGGTAGACAACTTTTGTCAATTACATCAACTATGCAACTCCTTTTCTTTTGCCTCTTAGATTATTTTGATCAAGTGGTGGCACATCCGAATCAAAATTATCCAAGTTAAGTCCGACCTAGCACTCCATATATTCAAAAAAGAAAATATCATCCTTGTGGTGACCACAACAAAACAATATTGTTCAATTTTCTTTATAAGCATCAAATGTGATAAATTAACATCTTAAATACTTAATACTTGCCTTGTGGTGACACAACAAACTCATATTAAATATTTAATACTCTATTAATTTTATCATGCTAGAAGGCGACGTTCGATATTCCAAATATCTTTGAACGCTTAGGACTTAATATAAAAAATTGAGGGGTTTGTTATTAATTTGTCTCATCTTGTTTAGCGCGCATGCACATATATATATAAAATACGGGTCATATTAATGAACATGCGAAGCATGTTTGCATAATATATAATATATATAGTATAAGCATGCACATATAGATACTATATTCTACTCGGATTGATTATGGACTTTTATTCTAGTTTGGTTCACTAGAGCCACCAAGTGAACCAAAAGGTCAAACCCTAGGGGTGCAAGAAATAATATTTAAATATAACTATTATATTTAAACCCGGGCTCCATTACAAACGGGTCTTCAAGCGCTCCTTGCTCCTTGATCTCCAATTTTTCAAAATTAATTCTAACTATTCCTATTACAAAACTATTTAAAATAAATAGAAACCTTGATCGTCGATCAAGGGAAGTACATAGGAGGAGATAGAATTTACATTGAAAAATTAGAGAAAGGCAGTCTGTGAACCCCATTTAATAAAACTCATACATTCATGCATCCAACTAAAATAAAATCCAATCACATTGGTCAATTGTCCATAATCAATCCCATTTATTATCATACACATCATCATATGCATCAATAAATAACATTCATCTTATGAATAATAAACATTTAATATATATATTGATATCATTTAATGGGCAAATTTAGTTAGTATAAAATCTAATTTTGAATTAAAATAAACTCTTTTATTTTAATCCAAATTTAAATCAAAATAAAACTATTTTATTTTCATTTATCCAATTTTGAATAAAATAAACTATTTTATTTCAATCAAAATCTTTAATCAAAATAAACTCCTTTATTTTAATTAATTATGGAATCCAATTCCATGTAAAAAAATAACTCCTTTATTAAAGGAAACATGATTCTCTTTCCTATTCACAAATAAACTCCTTTATTTTGAATAATATGAAATCTTATTTCATATCTAAATAAACTCCTTTATTTAAGGAAATATGGATTCACTTTCCTATTCACAAATAAACTCCTTTATTTTGAATAATATGAAATCTTATTTCATATCTAAATAAACTCCTTTATTTAAGAAAACACATGAAATCCAATTTCAACTCCAATTAGTTATCATGGAATCCAATTCCAACTCTAATTAGTTAGCATGAAATTTAATTTTAAAATTAAAATAAACCTTTTATTTTAAAATTAAAATAAACTTTTATTTTAAGATTAAAATAAACTTTTATTTTAATTATAAAATTATTAACGAGAATATATATATATATATATATATATATATATATATATTATAACTAAACCGTTATATATAATATAACTAAACTATTTTAGTATTAATATATATAACTAAACCGTTAGTTAAATATATATAATATATAGATATCATATGATATTTATAATATAATAAGTGAGTCACATGCTTCCAAAAATAAATTGCTTCTGCCGAATCCCTTATATAAAAGTACATGATCATTCCTTTAAAAAAAAAACAGTTTGCATATATATATATAAGCTTCCTGTCAACATATATCACGTGCTCATATATTACGTGCATGCTCCTTGTTTCCTTCAGTAATATATTTACTAACATGATTACATGAATCATATTCCTGTACCTGTAAAATCCTTGTTACCGAAGCTACATGATGACGTTTTTTTTTTATAAACAAATCAGTGAACATGCACGGATTCGAGTGCTACTCCTTGAATTTAAAAAACGGCAGGTGATTTCATTTTTTTATTATTTTATACAATAAAATTATGCCCAATTAAATTATTCTAAACACATATCAATATACATATCAAATCTAAAATAATTAATAATTTACATAAAGGTTTGGCTTTGATACCACTGTTAGGTTTGTAATATTCATGAACGCAATCAAATTACAAAAAAGTGCGAAAACGTGTAAAATCAGAGTTTTAAAATTTTTTACAAACCATAAACCCGGATCACCCTTTATGCACAATTATTAATTAAACGAAAAAGATGAATAAGAAACATACCCTTGAAGATCCGAGCTTCCTGCACAAGTTCACCTCCAATCCTTTTCGCGCTCAACTTGAATCCACCGGGTTTGGTTCCTTCCTTTGATCAACGTTAGCCACCCAAGTGTTTGGCCTCAGAGGTGATCCACCAAGGAAGAAAAGATTCAAGAAGATGGGTGGTTGGCTAAACCCTAGTTTTTCTATCTCTATAGAAAAGGCGTACTCCCCAATTGTTGGAATTATTACGTATATATTAATATCTCGATATAAGACTCCTCTAATAAAGATATCAAGTAACCCTATTAAAATAAGGTATTATTTAATTAAACCCTTTTAATTAAATGGGCCCCTAATCTTATTAGGGATAATTAATTAAACTCCTTTAATTAATTTTCCTCCTAATCCTATTAGGAATAAATGAGAGTACTTATATTAAATTAATTCCTAAACTCTTTTAGAAATTAAAATAATAATAATTGTAATAATATTAATAAAACTCCTCTTATTAATTTATATTTAATATTTCTAAAATATTAAATAATAAATATTAAGCTATTTAATTTATTCTATCACCATAGATTAAATTAAATATACATAACTATATATTATTACGATTATGCCATTAACTTCTTAAATAATTATTCTTCCTTTTATGGTGTGACCCTTTAGGTTCTCCATATTAAACCGGTTGTGAATAAATCAATTAGAACAATTCTAATCTTATTTAAATAAATAAATTAAATAATTAATTTATTTAAATAAATAATATTTATTCTACAATAATGGATAAGCCTCCTAGCGATCATCGACTTTCCGGATAATATAGATTTCAACATTAATCATAAAAGAACCTTTTTGAGTAAATAGTTACCGACAATTCAATCCTTCCACCATACAATGTCCCAATTAAATATAAAGACATGGAAACGACTAATCACAAGTCTTATTTTATTTAATTATATGTATTTCGATCCTCAAATGCACAACTCCAAATAATGCAAATTAGAAACTCCTTTCTAATTTCATTACGCCTTGGCCAAGGACTCTGATTGGGTTGTCATTTATCGAATCACATAGGACATTTTCTTCTTTTAATAAGTGGTAGATTTTTATTGATCATACATTATCTCCATGTACAACTTATTATACCCAAGCATACCCTTTGATATACCCTAAGGGTCTTAAGGAATAAGTCAAAGTATAACTCATCATACACAAGATACTATGATGATCTCAAGTCTAAGGATCACTTGTATTCCTATCACTACAGGATTGAGCTTTCCTCTCTTTCCAAATCTTGTAACTCCTTTCCATAGAGCAACACGTAACAACACATGATCTCCAATATTGAATTCCATGTCCTTTCGATGAAGATCAATATAACTCTTTTGTTGATCTTGTGAGGTTTTTATACGTTGTCAGATCGTTTGAATCTTTTCCGTAGTTATACGTACCAAATCTGATCCCAGCAACGTTGCTTCACCCACCTCATCCCAGCATACTGGAGAACAACACTTTCTTCAATACAACGCCTCAAATGGAGCCATGCTAATACTTGCTTGATAACTTTTGTTGTAGGAAAACTCCACCAATGGTAAGAACTTGTCCCAACTTCCCTTGAAGTCAAGGACACAAAGTCTTAATACATCTTCAAGAGTTTGAATAGTCCTTTCTTGATAATCGCCCATCCGTTTGAGGATGATATCTTCGAACTAAATCGTAAATCTAAATCGCCCATAGCTTTTTGCAAACTAACCCAAAATCTTGAAGTGAATCTTGGGTCTCGATCAGAAACTATGGATACTGGCATACCATGCAATCTTACGATCTCATTTATGTACATACTAGCAAGACGTTCAAGTGTAAAAGTTTCTCGTATCGATACGAAATGAGCAGACTTGGTCAATCTATCAACAATGACCCAAATCGCATCTATGCCTTGAGAAACCTTAGGAAGACCAATAATGAAATCCATGGTAATGTGCTCCCACTTCCATTCTGGAATTTCAAGTGGTTACAATGGACCTTTTGGCACTTGATTCTCTGCCTTGACTAGTTGACAAGTTAGACACCTTGAGATAAACCCCGCTATCTCTCTCTTCATATTGCTCTACCAAAATGTATGTCGAAGATCACGATACATTTTGGTACTCCCAGGATGGATTGCAAATGGTGTGTTGTGCGCCTCCATCATGATTTTATACTTCAAGTCAGAATCGTTAGGAACACAAAGTCTGGAGTTGTTTCGAAGTATTCCTTCTTCATCGATTCTTGCTTCCAGAATAGCACCTTCTTGCACTTTATTTCTCATACACATCAGCTCCAGGTCTTTAACTTGAGCAGCTTTAACTTTATCGATTAAAGTTGGTTCCACTCGTATGTTCGCCATCATCACATGGGTCTCTAGAGTCTTTAACTCTATTTCCATCCTTTCCAAGTCATACAAAATGGGTCTTTGCGTTGACAATATTGCACTCGTACCCACATATGATCTTCCACTCAATGCGTCAGCGTTACTACGTTTGCTTTTTGAGGATGGTATTGGATGGTATAATCATAATCTTTCAATAACTCAAGCCATCTTCATTGCCGCATGTTGAGTTCCTTTTGAGTGAAGAAATATTTGAGGCTTTTATGATCCGTATAGATCTCAACCTTCTCTCCATAGAGGTAATGCCTCCAAATCTTAAGCGCAAAAACGACTGCTGCCAACTCTAGATCATGAGTAGGATAATTCCTCTCATATTCTTTGAGTTATCGAGAGGCATAGGCTATGACTTTCCCATGTTGCATAAGATCAAATCCTAACCCTTTGCCTGAAGCATCACTGTAGACGACAAATCCCTACGAGCCAGATGGTATTGTCAGAACAGGTGCCAAAATGAGTCTCCTCTTGAGTTCTTAAAAATCTTTTCACATTCCTTGCTCCAACCGAATTTTGTATCTTTTTGAGTCAGCTGAGTTAATGGGGTAGCGATTCAAGAAAACCCTTCTACGAATCTCCGATAATAACCAAATTCGAGAAAGCGAGAAAGCTACGACTTCATTATCGACTTAGGTTGCTCCACTTTGAATTGCTTCAATCTTTGCCGGGTCAACAGATATTCCATGATTTGATATCACGTGCCCAAGGAATGCAAATTCCTCAAGACAGAATTCACATTTCTTCAACTTGGCATAAAGCTTGTTTTCACGAAGCTTTCGGAGTATCAGCCTCAAGTGTTGCTCATGGTCTTCGCGGGTTTTGGAGTATATGAGGATGTCATCAATAAAGACGACCACAAAGTGATCCAAATATTCCTTGAATACTTGGTTCATCATATCCATGAAGGCAGCAGGAGCATTAGTCAATCGAAAAGACATAACTAGGAATTCATAATGCTCGTATTGAGTTCTGAAAGCAGTCTTTGGAATGTCACCAATTTTAATCTTCAACTAATGATATCCGGAACAAAGATCAATCTTTGAAAAGAATTTGGCGCCTTGCAACTGGTCAAATAGGTCATCAATACGTGGCAATGGGTACCTATTTTTGATGGTGACATGATTCAACTCCCGATAATCAATATAAAGTCGCATACTTCCATCTTTCTTCTTTACGAATAGAACAGGAGCACCCCAAGGAGACGTTCTAGGACGAATGAAACCGATGTCTAATAATTCCCGTAGTTAGGTTTTTAACTCTTGAATTTCAATAGGAGCCATTCGATATGGGGCTTTGGAAATGGGTTTTGCACCAGATTCAAGGTCGATACAAAATTCAATTTCACGCTCTGGGGGTAGGCCATGAATTTCTTTAGGGAATACGTCAGAAAATTTATTAACAATAGAAATATCATTCAAATCTGACGTATCTTTATTTAAATCCGTGACATGGGCTAAGAAAGCTTGACATCCGTTTTTCAATAAACGAATAACTTTATGACTTGATATGACAGTGATTGATTTTAGTGGTTTGGTTACTTGAATTCGCATAATAGGTTGGTTAGGAATATGAAAGCTAACAACCTTACGAAAACAATCAATTTTAGCATGATGAGTAGTTAAACAATCAACCCCTAAAATCACATCAAATGCAAGAATTTTCAAAGAAATAAGATCGACAGGTAACATGCGGTTACCGATTTGAATCAAACAAAACTTATAAACCGTGGATGTAATGAAGGTTTTTCCCAACGGAGTTTCAACAGATAAGTCAAAGTCTAATTTCTCTGTAGTCAAATTTAAACGTTAAGAGCAAGTAGGAGAAATAAAGGAATGGGTAGAACCAATATCAAATAAAGTATAAACTTCGCTAGAGTTTATGATTAGCTTACCCGTGATCACCTCGTTCGGATTCCTCGCTTTTTGGGAGGTTATGACAAATGCTCTCCCTTGAACTACTGGTTTTGTCTTGTCTGGGACACCCTTTGATGCCTCCATCCCAACTGGACTTGACTTTGGTGCACGACAAAATCGGGCTAGGTGACCTTCTTTTCCACAATTATAACACGCTTTGGACTGCATCGTGCAGTTTGGACTTATGTGTCCTTCCCCTCCACATTTGTAACATACGACCGGTGGTCGTTCTTCTTCCTTAACAACAGGTGTTGGTGCTGACGTCTTTCCATCCTTGTTGAATCTCCTCTTCTTGAAATGTCCACTCTTATTGTCATGGCCATGATTACCACCGAAGTGATTATCATTTTTGGCATGTTGATTCCCTCCACATTTGTTGTCACCACTTCGATGACTGCTACTACTGGTATTATCGACTTGTCGGTTTCTCTCTCTTGGTTGGGTTGACTCATTATCGCGCTCCAATAACTGAGCCCTATTCACAACATCTGAATACAAACACAGTTTGTGAGAAATTAGGTATTGACGTATCTTTGTTTTCAAACCTCTTAGAAACATCCGCGTCATTCTCTCCTCATTATCAACCAAGTGGGATGCAAACCGAGACAATTTGGCAAACTTAGCTTCGTACTACGCCACGGTCATATTGTTTTGCTCAAGCTTGATGAACTCTACCTCCTTCATGTGATGAATACTTTCAGGAAAGTACTTGTCATTGAACAGCTCTTGGAACTTCTCCCAAGACATTTTGAGTGCGGCATGTTGAGTACGCTTTACAGATTCCCACCAGTAATCTACCTCTTCTCGCAACATGAAGGTGGCAAAGGGAACCTTTTTCTCCTCGGAGCATCCCAAGACATCAAATATCTTGTTGATCTGCTTTATCCACGTCTTCGCCTTAAGTGGTTTTGGCTCTCCAAAAAACTCCAGTGGTCCTAGCTCCTTGAACTGCTTAACGGTGACCGTCCGAGAGTTGTCAGTGTTTCCACCTGCATTTTAGACAGGATCTGCTTTCGACTGATGTTGCATGAATTGCATAAAGCCTCTAACATCCCATCGTTCACCATTTCATTGGTGTTATTGTTTACATGAGGATAATTGTCTTCCTGTTGCACATTATCCTGGGAATTAATATGCGGTGACTCAACGGTTTCATGTACTTCATTGTTTATCTCAAAATTTTCGGATGCCATTTTCAAATACTGCCACAAAACAAGGGTTAATTAACATATCACATATTATCCCTAAACTCTGACCGACCAATTAAATACCAAATAAACTTAGGTAGGTTATACTAGCGAAGGAATTCCACGTCTCTCCCCTCCTAGTTCTTGTCTCACATCTCAGCCAGGGATCATATCCCTAAGCTTTGATACCAACTGTGACGCCCCCAAAATAGGTATACATCACCCATCTTGAGTTGCCAAATACATGGTACAAAATTCAAATACAACATAATTATACAATAGTTGTGTAAAATACAACAAAACATAATCTAAGAGTTTTAATAAGAATATTGTCATCTAGATAATATCCACACTCAATGGAGTCCTCATTACATTTATTGTCACACTATTTAACAGAATAGTGAGGACTACTAATGCTATCATCTGGACCATCACTCCGTTCCCCGACTAGTCCCGACTACGTTCTCATTTCCTGAAGAAAACAGTGAAAGAAAGGGTGAGCTCAACTAGCCCAGTAAGAAATATTATGACTAAGGTAATGCAGAATAAATTATCATTAGTCTTCAACAATGTTAAACTGATGAAATACAATAAACATCAAGTTTAACTGCAGCGGAATAAGCAATCCATTAGAAGCGTCAAGTAGAGTCTGATATCTACTATCTTCTATGATTTAAAATGTTTTCATCAATTTTTATCGCTGAGACTCAGGTTAATAAATAAACCACATCATCGAGTCATCCCTGCACTACGAGCCAAGGATATTCATTAAATCATCAATGGTCATGACTATACCGAATTATCCTCGGTCATAATCATACCAAAACCGCCCATCAATGCATTATAAAGCTATCGAGGACTTTTACCACATCATTTATAACATTACAGTCATGATTATACCGAATAATCCTCGGTCATAATCATACCAAGTCCATCTATGCACGTAAGCCAAAGATGACTTTCATCACGATATAAGCATGAGGATGATGACAATGACATAATAATTCAATAAAACAAGTTCAAGAATAAATTTTAAAGATTTATAAGCTAATTTATCTTGAAATCAATTACGTCAAAATTGTCAACATGATACTACTTTGTGGAGTAAAATTCAAGAATGCTTAGAAGAATATTTCCATGAAAAGATACCGGATGAAGCGCAAATATTCAGGATATTCTACTAATTTCATGGAGTATAGAAGCCAAAACTTTAACCAAATGAGTATCATAGAATATATGAGACTGTAAATGGATTTTCACCCGCCATGCGGTAATCCACGTAGACATATCATTTCCACAATTTAATAAGGAATGAATACGAAGGATCATTCACCATGCATGTGATAATTCACATAGACAGGTTATTCCAATAGAATAATAAAGAATGGAACCAGGTCATGCGTAATCCGCACAGACAGGATATTCCAACAAAATAATAAGGAATGGAATAACATAAGAATTCACCATGCATGCGATAGACCTCACAAACAGGTTATTCCAACAGAATAATAAAGAATGGAACTAGGTCTAGCGTAATCCGCATAGACAGGATATTTCAATAGAATAATAAAGAATGGAATAACAAAGAATTTCCCATGCATGCGATAGACCGTACAAACAGGTTATTCCAACAGAATAATAAAGAATGGAACCAGGTCTAGCTTTATCCGCACAGACAGGATATTCCAACAGAATAATAAAGAATGGAATAACAGAAGAATTTCACCATGTTTGCGGACAGACGTGATAGACAAGTTATTCTAACATAATAATAAAGAATGGAATAATGAAGCTCTCTTCATGAATACTGAAAGAAATAATACCCCTTACCTTAGAAAGAAACTTGATACTGGAGTAAAGAGGTAGCAGACTTCTCTTCTTCTTTCTCTCTATAATTTCTCTCTATAATAATTGCTCTAAAGCTTTAGTGAATTGGTGAGAAATGAAGGAAGAATAAGCTTCTATTTATAGGAAAATATAGTTTCGATAATTGCACGTTTTGGGGCTCGAAATATTACAGTACAATACCTTCAACTTGTCTTTCATTTTTAATTTAGTCCTGCAAGTATTATCAAACTTGCACCACCTCCCCTAATAGTAAATAATGTGAATCAATAGTTCAATCATGTGAATCAATAGTTATAATCATGTGAATATACGAATTACAGTATAGTACCTCCATCTATAGCTCTATTTTCAACTTAATCATGCAAGTATTATCAATCTTGCACCAACTCCCCTAATAGTATAAGAATGTGAATCAATAGTACACACACGTGAACAAATAGTTATAATCATGTGAATTAATAGCAATTAATTGCTCATTTATCCGATTAATTACCCGACTGGTCAGTAAAACTTCCAGACATTAATTAATATCAAAATAAATGTAGATTTCCACTAACACTAATAATTCCAACACAATGGAACTATCAATTTCATCTTTAATCAACACGAACTTATTCATCATTAATATTATAACTCACAATATTTAACAACCAGGTCGTTCCAAAGAAAGAGGAGGCTTTTCGATAAGGATTTCTCCTTATTGGCGCACAATTAGATGACCACACCTCTCCTTGACAGAACTTCTAGTCATTGTAAATATTACAATTTAATAATATGAATAACTTTGTTGTCTCAATTAATGATTTAATAATATATCATATTATGCAGATGATACTGTGACAGTAATCGAATCAATAATATGAGAGATATGATGCAGCAATTATTGTAGCAATAATTGAGTATAACTGAGTGACTTCTCACGTAAGCATTAATAATCAATACCGTGTGTTACTATGCAATCACGCGTATTACTGTACTTTTACTACCGGATAGTTCAATAGTTTAACGGTAAAACTTCTGTCGTTATTTTTAAAAAGATAATTATGTCATTTTTTAACTACGACAATACTTTCGTTGTGGGGTCCACCAATGATTGTGTCGTTGTACGAATATTCCCTGTTAAAATGAATATTCCCCGACCAATCGAATATTATATAAACACTTGCTTACTTTGCAAAATTTATTAATATTTTCCACAACTATAACATTATATCAAATCCACACCATAATATTCATAAATATATTTTGAGAAAATTATTCTTTATTCATAAAAGTCGGGGTCTTACATTTATCGCTGAGACTCAGCTTAATAAATAATCCACATCACCGAATCATCCCTGCACTACGGCCAAGGATATTCATTAGTATAACGACCACAAATTATCCATGCACTACGGGCCAAAGATATTCGTGTTTTCATCAATGGGTATGATCATGCCAACAACTGTCCATCAATGCACTACGGGCCAATGAGGACTTTTACCACATCATTTGTAACATTACGGCCATGATTATACCCCAAACAATCCTCGGTCATAATCATACCAAGTCCATCTATGCACTACGGCCAAAGTTGACTTTCATAACAATATAAGCATGATGATGATGACAATGATATACGAATTCAATTAAAAGAAAGCAAAGGATAACTTTTTAAAGATTTATATTTTAATTTATCCAGAATTCAATAATGTCCAAATTGTCAACATGATACTGCTTTGTGGAGTAAAATTCAGGAATAATATTGTATCAAAAATGATTTGGGCCGAAAAGAAATCAATTTTTATCATGAATAGTACCCTGAGTGAATAATAACTGAGTGAATAGTACCCCATGAATAGTACTTCAAGAATAGTAACCCCGTGAATAGTACTCCGGCATGAAAAAGTTAAAACTTATCAAGAATGCTCAGAATAATATTTTCATGAAAAGATACTGGATGAAGCGCAAATATCAAGGATATTCTACTAATTTCATGGAGTATAGAAGCCAAAACTTTAACAAAATGAGTGTAGAATTCGAAATCTGAAACGAAATAATATTACTTACATACACAGAGTATGGAAGAAAATATTATTTCATACGAATATTGAACAAAAATAACAACCTTTACCTTGAAAAGAAGAGTATTCCAACTGGTATAGCGGGGATATTCTTGAAGAAAACTTATACTGTTTTCTACACTCAAAGCTTTCTTACACTCTAAAGAAATACGCTCAATATTATAGAAGAAGAATTCTCTGATTCTGGTGTGATTTTCAATTCTAACTAAGCATCCTATTTATAGGAAAATGGAAAGGATACTATTTGAATTAGAAAATCACGGACGCACAATGTTTGAAATTAAAAGCAATTCACTAGTACTAACCGATTCACAAGATTTATTTGTAATCGCATAGTAAAATACTATGCAATAAAAATATAATATATTATATTTTTTATAAAAAAACAAAACTTATTATAATATAATAATAATAATAATAATAATAATAATAATAATAATAATAATAATAATAATAATACTAACCTACCTAATACGTAACACCTCCCCCCCTTTTTCATCCCAGACAATCCTATATATATATATAAATATATAATAATTATATTATATTATATATATCTATATAAACTGAGATAACTTCTACCGATAATTTTGAAAAATGGGTAAATGAGGGTCCATATAATAAGCAAAACTTACAACAAATATTTCATAAAATCCCTTCAATTTATTCATCATTATTATAACTTGCAATATTAACAACCAGATCGTTCCCAGGAAAGAGGGGGCTTTTCGATAAGGATTTCTCCCTATTGGCGCGCATTTAGGTGACCAAACCTCTCCTTGATAGAACTTTCTATACATTATTAATTATGCAAAAAATAATATGAATAACTTGTCATCTCAATTATTGATTTAATAATATATAAAATATTGTGACAATAATTGAATCAAATAATGTGAGATACTATGCAGCCACTACTGTGACAATAATTGAACACAACTAAGTGACTTCTCACGTAAGCATCGATAATCAATACCGTGTGTTACTATGCAACCACGCGTATTACTGTACTTTTAATACCAGGTATTTCAACAGTTAACGGTAAAACTTTCGCTGTTATTTTTATAAAAAGATATTTTTGTCTTTTTCTCATTTCGACAATAATTTCGTTGTGGGGTCCACTAATGATTGTGCTGTCGTACGAATATTCCCTGTTAAAATGAATATTCCCCGACCAATCGAACATAATATAACAACTTGCGTACTTTGCAAAATCTATAAATATTACCCACAACTATAATATTATATCAAATTCACTCCTTAATATTCAAAAATGATATTTATAGAAAAATTCATCTTTATTCATAAAAGTTGGGGTCTTACAAGGGTAGGAAGCTCGTACCTGTGGAAGCTCATATCTACAAAGGTATGATTCTATAACTTCTTGTTCATTGTTTTAATTAATAATATGCATAAAGGATGATCCGGGTAATTGATTTATGAAAAATTTTAAAATCTAATTTTATTTTGCTTCCGCTATTTTTGCAATTTGATAGCTACTTAGATTTTCACAAAACCTTACAGTTCTCATGTTAGGTGAGATTTGTTTGAAAAAATAAGTTTGAAAAGTTCCGACATGTATATGTCGACGATTTGACTATAAGAGTCGCCGGTTGGTTTTTTTTTTAAATGGTTGCACCAACTCAATCGAGGAAAGGTTTGCACAAAGACCTAGTGATGTGACACTATTTAACTGGTCTTCAAAACCGTAATTCGTTAGGGTCCGGCGGTTTGATTAAGCGGTGGGAAGGTGTGACGCCCCCAAAATTGGTATACATCACCCATCTTGGGTCGCCAAATACATGGTACAAAATATAAATATAAACTTAAATATACAACATGAGCTGTGAGTTTTAATACAAATATTGTCTTCTAGACAGTATTCAAACTCAAAATAAGTCCTCAATACATTTATTATCACACTATTTCACAGAATAGTGAGGACTACTAATGCAAACATATGGACCGTCACTCTGTTCCCCGACTAGTCCCAACTTTATTTTCATTTCCTGAAGAGAATAATGAAAGCAAAGGGTGAGCTCAACTAGCCCAGTAAGAAATATTATGACTAAGATAATGCAAAATAAATTATCGTTTGCCTTTAACAGTGTTAAACTGATAAAATACAATAGACATCAACTTTAACTGCAGCGGAACAAGCAATCCATTAGAAGAGTCAAGTAGAACATGAAACCTACTATCTTCTATGATTTAAAAAGTTTATCAACAGTTTTATCATTGAGACTCAGCTTAATAAATAATCCACACCATCGAATCATCCCTGCACTATGGTCAAGCATATTCATTAGTATAACGACCACAAATTATCCATGCACTACGAGCCAAGGATATTCGTGTTTTCATCAATGGTCATGATCATGCCAACAACTGTCCATCAATGCACTACGGGTCAATGAGGACTTTTACCACATCATTTGTAACGTTACGGTCATGATTATACCAAACAATCCCTGGTCATTGTTGGAAGAGTGCATATTTTTATTTGATGTTTAAAGTAAATGCTCATGATTGTATGTAAAGTCCTTCAAGGAATATATGTACAAGGACTTAGTGATAGATCAAATTTGTTAGGTTGATCTAAGCTTTTAATGTTTATCATTCTGTAAATGAATGTATAGATAAAGATATCAAAGATGTTAGGCTTATCTATGTCTTGAAATGTAATAGATAGGCTTCAATAAAATCATAGTCTATTGAGATGATCAAGAGTTTGCAGAAGCTAAGGAAGAATAGTAGAGCATCGAGGATCGTAGTATGTCTACCTTGAAGGGCCTCTCCAGAAATCGTAGAGTGCTCCAGATGTTTGCCAAAGCCAACTTAGAGATCGTAGTGTGCTCTCAGAAACGTAGAGTTTGCAAGACAAGCAAGTGAAGATCGTAGTGTGTCAGTCCTTAAGAGAAATCGTAGTGTTCTCGTTTGATAGCATTGGATCAAGCACCAAGGTGGCAAGACACCACAATCTGAATCGTAGAGTATCATCTGCCTGTTTCAGAAGCATTGAGCCTTGACCATTTGTTTAAAGATAAATCTTAATAAATGTGGAATGGGTTACAAACGTTGAAGTACTCACCAGTCCCAATGGCATAAAAAATATCCTTAGTATACAACAAAGAAACGTATTAAACAAGCTAAGGAAAGGACCATGGGTTACAGGAAAACACCTTTTCAGGTGTTAGGTGAGAAAGCAGTCTGCAGTGTCAGTGGGCCAGAATGCAATTCAGAAGATATACAAAAAAGTCTCCATCAAAGTTCAGAAATGTTAAACACATTTAATGCTTCAATGGATAGCTTCAACATGCAGATTTCAAGGATCACATATATGCAAAACATCTGCAGATGATGAAAACGAAGCAAGCATTGAACAAAAATGAAGAGAACACTCAACGCTCAACTCTACGATTTGAGAAAAAGAGAAAGCTTGCTCAGCTACTCAGTTCTTTCGAACAAAGAGTTTAACGGCAACTAAGTAGCACCAATCAAGTGAAGTAAGAAGTTCCAAGTCAGAAGGACTTGAAGAGTTCTAAAGTGAACTGTGAAGAACCAAGTCTGCTGGACTTGAAGTGTTCAAGAGTGAACTAAGAAGTTCCTAGACTGCTGGTCTAGAAGGAATCTGTGAGATTTAGAAAGTGTAAAAGATATCCTTAGTTGATTTCCTACTTGAGGAATAGAAGAGTGGACTAGGAGGTTTAAGTGCTCTGAAACACTTAAAACTGCAGTGTCTATTGCATTCTTGCTATAACTGCTATAACTATTATAACTGCCTCACTCTCATTAACTCACTATATCTAAAAAGGGAGATCAAACAAATCTTAATTCCGCTTTGTTTGATTAATTATCAAAACTAAGAAAGTAAAACAAAAAGAATTTTAAATATCTATTCAACCCCCCTCTAGATAACTATTATGCCTCCGGGAACTAATAATTGATATCAGAGCAGGTTCTATTCTATAGCCTGCAAAGCTTAAGTAGATCCAATGGCACACTTACCAGGTGAATCAAAGACTGGAGGAGGCAGCAAGCCACCCATGTGCAATAAAGATAAATTCGCCAACTGAAAAGTTCGGATGCAAGCATACATGGATTCAATAGATGAAGATCTATTTGAAACTGTTCAGAATGGGCCCTATGTTCCTACAAAGCTTGCACCAACTACAAACGACCCAAACAGGATACAGATCAGGGTCAAAGGAGAATGGGCAAAAAATGAGAAGAGAGCTGTTCAACTCGACAAAAAGGCCAAGAACATTTTATTCCAATCCTTAGAAGATGATTTGTTCGAAAACGTGGTTAACAGCAAAACAACAAAGGAGGTTTGGGAAGCATTGCTCGTTATGCATGAAGGAACAGAAGAAGTCAGAGAAAACAAACAATCTCTCTTAACTCAGCAATATGAGATGTTTGCACACGTTCAAGGAGAAAACGTCACTGCCACCTACGAGAGATTTAATGTTCTGCTCAACTCTCTACGAGCCTATGGAAAGATCTATCCAAACAAAGATCTATTCATAAAGTTCATGAGAGCCTTACTAAGCAAGTGGGATGCCAAAACCACTGCCTTTAGAGAGTCAAAGAATCTACATGAAATGACTGTTCAACAGTTATATGGCAACCTTCTTACATACGAAGTGGAGCTGACTCAACGAGCAGAAACTCTATCTGAAGGAAGAAAGAAGGATAAAGGTGTTGCTCTCAAAGAAACTGAAAACACCTCCAAAGTCAACACTGAAGTTGACTCTGACTATGATGAAGATGACGATGAGGACTTTGCAATGCTGGTGAAAAGACTCAGAAGGTTCATGCGTCAAGGAAAAATTAGCAAGCCAAAGAAAGTCAACAACTATAGCAACCAGGAGCAGATAAATGATCTATGTTACAACTGTAAGAAGCCTGGCCATTTCATTGCTAACTGCAACAAACCTCTCAGAGAAGAACTAAAGAAGAAATCGCATCCAAAGAAGGAATTCAAAGGCAACAAAAGACCTCAGAAGAGAGACAAAGGCCTTGTAGCTGGAGGATCGTGGAGTGACTCTAACAATGATTCAACTTCCGAATGTGGAGATCATGAAGATCCTCAAATGACAAATCTTTGCCTGATGGCCAAGCATGCAAAGGACAAACAAAACTTCAACATACATGAAGTAAGTATAGATGAAGTATTTGACTTCAACTCTCCTGATGTAGACATTGATGATTTAAGAACTGCACTGCATGGCATAACATCTGATCTGCATCAATACATAAAATGGTTTAGAGTTCTGTCTAAGGACTATTCACTTCTTCAAAAGGAGAAAGAGAAAGTTCAAGAAGAACTGAAACAGCCCTTTTAAGTACTGACTCGCTTTCCAAGTTTGAAGCTGAGAAGAAGCTCTTAAAGTAGACCAATGAGCTCAATGCACAAAGAGATTCAAGTCTAACCTCTAAAATTGAGGAACTAGAGAAGACAATCTCTACATGGAATAAATCCTCTTCTCCATGGACTCCCTGATCTCTAGTCAGAGAAGTGTCATTGGCAGAATAGGTTTAGGCTTTGGGGAATTCACCTCAAAGCCATGTGTGGAAAAGGTAAAGGAAACTAGCACTAGTAATGCTTCAAGTTTTAGTAGAGGCATTATATTTGTGAAATCCTCACAGAAGGATGAGCCAGTCCAACTTTGCTCTACTGATTCAATCCACATTCCAAGGAGTAAAGGATCTCATGCTGGCCTGGGTTTCAGAAAAGAGAAGAGTAACCCAGCCACTACTCACCAACCTTGAAGGATCTTAGGGTCGAGTAAAATCAACTCCACGAACCAACTGAGAAGGAACAGTAGAGGTAAGGTTCACTCCTCACAATTCATGAAACACAAAGACACATGGAAAAAGGAGAATTAGTTTAACAAAAAGATGATTAAAGATCCACAAAAGTTCAAATGGAGGAAGAATCCTCACACATACATAAGCATGCATCATATTAGATGCTTTGTGTGCAATAAGGTTGGTCACAAGGCTGCAATGTGTTATTATAATTCTACTCATGAGAAACCCAAAATCAAGCAGATTTGGGTTCCTAAGGGCACTAACAAAGTAGGACCCATGCAAGTATGTGTACCAAAATGAGAGTTTCATCTTACCACATGAACCAAGCTCCACGATAACAACCTGGTATCTAGACAATGGATGCTCAAGGCACATGACAGGGAACAAAGCCCTTCTGTCTAACTATATAGAGAAGGAGGGTCCTGCAGTCATCTTTGGAAATAATGGCTCTGGTAAGACAAGAGGATATGGCTTAGCTGGAAATGGTACATTGTCTTTCAGCAAAGTGGCCTATGTGGAAGGACTACAACATAATCTTCTGAGCATAAGTCAACTCTGCGACAAGGGTCATCAAGTAACATTCATCAACAATCAATGTCAAGTTAGAGATCTGAAGATATCTGCCACAAAGCTAACTGGAACAAGATAAGGAAATGTCTACAAAGTAAATCTTGGACAACTAAGCTCAGACAAGACAATATGCTTTCTGGCTAAAGCATCTGAAAAAATGAGCTAGCTATGGCATAGGAGACTGTCTCATCTCAACTTCAAGAGCATGTCCAAAATGGCCTCAAAAGATCTAGTTGTAGGCTTACCCAAGTTCAACTTCGTCAAAGAAAGGCCTTACAAGGCCTGTCAGCTTGGAAAACAGACCAGAAGCTCATTCAAGAGTAAAACTGCCAACTCAATTGACAAGCCCCTGCAGCTGCTTCACATGGATCTATTTGGGCCAATTCCAACAACGAGCCTTGGAGGGAAAAGATAGTCACTAGTCGTAGTGGACAATTATACCAAATTCACATGGGTATTCTTTCTAACCTCGACAGATGAAATAAGCTCTCAACTGAACTAGATGTTTAGACTAGTAATGAACGAGAAAGAGGAGAAAATTAAGGCTATAAGGAGTGATCATGGCAACCAGTTCTGCACAAACAATGGCATCAGTCACAACTTCTCAGCTCCACGAACTCCTCAACAAAATGGAGTAGGTGAAAGAAAGAACAGGACGCTAATAGAGGCTGGAAGAACTCTACTAGTAGCAGCCCATCTGCCTGAGTAATTCTAGGTAGAAGCTATTAACATTGCATGCTACACTCAGAACAGATCATTGATACACTCTACGATTAAAAAGACTCCCTACGAACTGTGGAAAGTAAGAAAGCCAAGTGTCATCTACTTCCATGTATTCGGTTGTGCATGCTACATTCTCAACAATGGAAAGCAGTATTTGAAAAAGTTTCAACCCAAGTGTGAGACCCCAAATTTTATGAATAAAGATTTAAATTTCTCGAAATATTTTTTTGAATATTATGGTGTGGATTTGATATAATGTTATAGCTGTGGGTAATATTTATAAATTTTGAAAAGTATGCAAGTTGTTGTATAATATTCGATTGGTCGGAGAATATTCTTTTTATCGGGGAATATCCGTACGACGGTACAATCATTGGTTGATCCCACAACGGAATTATTGTCGAATTGAGAAAAATGACAAAAATATTTTTATAAAAATAACGGCGGAAGTTTTACCGTTAAAATTATTGAACTACTCGGTAGTAAAAGTACAGTAATACGCGTGGTTGCATAGTAGCACACAATATTGGTTATTGATACTTACGTGAGAATTCACTCAGTTATACTCAATTATTGCTACAGTAATTGCTGCATCATATCTCTAATATTATTGATTTGATTATTGTCACAGTAGCATCTGCATAATATGCTATATTATTAAATTAATAATTGAGACGACAAAGTTATTCATATTATTAAATTGTAATATTTACAATGTCTAGAAGTTCTGTCAAGGAGAGGTTTGGTCATCTAATTGCGCGCCAATAAAGAGAAATCCTTATCGAAAAGTCCCTCTTTCCTGGTAACGACCTGGTTGTTAAATATTGTGAGTTGTAATATTAATGATAAATAAGTTCGTGTTCATTAAAGATGAATTTGATAGTTCCATTGTGTTGAAATTATTTGTGTTAGTGGAAATTGACATTTATTTCGATAATAATTGATGTCTGGAGGTTATATTGTTCATTCGGGTATTCGGGGCACTTTTCGTGTCAGAGTACTATTCACGAGTTACTATTCATGGGTTACTATTTACCCAAATTACTATTCACTCTAGTATTGTTCACTAGGGTATTTAGGAAAATTTTTGTGTCAGAGTACTTTTCACGAGTTAATATTCATGGGTTACTATTCACCCAAATTACTATTCACTCTAGTATTATTCACTCGGGTATTTGGGACACTTTTCGTGTCGGGGTACTATTCACGGGGTACTATTCCCAAAGTACTATTCACTAGGTACTATTCACCCGATAAATATATTTATTTTCCGTCGAAATCATTTTTGGGTACAATATTATTCCATGAAGGGATGTGCTAATTTTTCAGACCGTTGGTTGAAGTTATAATAGAGAATCAATATGGACTGCTGGTGGAAAGTTATAATAGTGAATCAATATGGACCGCTGGTGGAAAGTTATAATAGTGAATCAATATGGATCGCTGGTTTAAAGTTTTCATAGTAAATCAGTATGGACCGTTGCTTTAAGTTTTAATAGTAAATCAATATGGACCATCCGTTTAAAAGTAAATTAATCTGGACCGTTCATGAATTAGTTACTATTCAATCCATTCTCCTTTAAATAGAAGCTCATTCCTTCATTATTTCTTATGAATTCACTGAAACTCTAGAGAGAGAAATTATAGAGAGAAAGAAGAAGAGAAGTCTGATACCTCTCTATTCCAGTATACGGCTTTATTCTAAGGTAAGGGGTATTATTTCTTTCGTATTCATGAAGAGAAATTCTGTTATTCCATTCTTTATTATTATTTTAGAATAACCTGTCTATGCGAAGTATCACATACATGGTGAAATTCTTCTGTTATTCCATTCTCTATTATTATGTTGGAATAACCTGTTTATGCGAAGTACCGCATACATGGTAAAATTCTTCTGTTATTCTATTCTTTATTATTATGTTGTAATAACCTGTTTATGTGAAGTACCGCATACATGGTGAAATTCTTCTATTATTTCGTTCATTATTATTACGCCGTAATATCCATCTCGTGCTTTTTTACGCCGGACTCGGTTCCATTATTTATTATCTCGCCGGAATATCACGTCTCAAGCGCTTTACCGGACTGGTTCCATTATTTATTATTCTATCTAATAATATCCTGTTCATGCGTTTACATACGGGACTGGTTCAATTATTTATTATTCTATCTAATATCACATTCGTGCGCTTACTGGCGGACTGGTTCCATTACTTATTATTATGTTGGAATAACCTGTCTGTGCGGTCTATCGCATGCATGTTGATTTCTATTGTTATTCTATTCTTTATTATTCTGTTGGAATAACCTGTCGGTGCGTTTACGCATGACCTGGTTCCATTAATTATTATTCTGTTGGGAATAACCTGTCTGTGTAGTCTATCGCATCCATGGTGAATCCTTCTGTTATTCCATTCTTTATTATTCTATTGGAATAACCTGTCTACGTGGATTACTTCATGACGGTGAAAATCCATTTGCAGTTTCGTAATTTTTCTGACCCTCAAAAATTTCTAGAAAGTCATAATATAAGCATTGAGCTGTTGATTATGATGAAAGTCATAATAAAAGCATTGGACTGATGAAAATCATGGGTATATGTAGTATTAGTATGTGTTATGATGAGTTATGTTGGTTATTATAGGAAAACATAAAAGTTTCTTAGAAATCACAAAGGGTTGAAAAATCAGATTTTGGTGAAAATGGAACATGAAATTTAATTGACCATATCTCCTATTATATTTTGAATTTTTGAGTGTGGTCAAGTTCTAGAGTTAGATCTATCAGTTTTATAACTTATCCAAGTGGAATCACTGGAAAAGGTGTTGTAGATTTTTGTGTAGACTAATTTTAACAAAGGAGTCAAAAATTGCAAAATACCAAAAAGCTACTGCCCAGAAATTTAAAAGGGCTGTTTCGGCCACTTAATTTGTGAGAAAAATTCCAGCCTTTTAGGACATGGAAATATATGGTATAAAGTACCTCCTGTCCAAAAATGAGCTCATTCTGACTTAAAATGAGCAAGTTATGACTATTTCAATATTTAGGTTTTTTTTGACAACAAACGTTATAACCGGTGTTCTATAACTCCGATGACCATGAAATTTAAACTGGAAGCTCACGTTAACATCTGTAAGATTCTGCCAAGATTTGGGAATTTCTAGAGTTAAACTTGAGGTTGCTAATTTCTTAAGGAATTAATTAGAAATTGATTTTTGAAAAATAGTAAATTAATTTTTAAAATTTTGAGAAAAATATATGTTCAATATGGGACTATATTATGCTAAATCCCAGAAAAGAAATATTTTTGGGACTGATTTGGTATTTTTCATGAAAATAATCTAGTTATGAATAAATGAGTTAAATATGTTATGTGAAGTAACAAAATTGGAAAATAGGATTTTATGGCTTGAAAATCCTATATAGGGTATATGCAGATTTTTTATGAAGGATTTGATCAGTGGTGATGAAATCTTATGAGTATGGCATTCTTGAATGATTAAATGCATTATTTAGTAAAGTGTAAATAATTGAAATAAATTGTTTATCAGTTTAAGAAGTGATTAAAATATTGTTATAATATTAATAATATTAGATTATGAGTTTATTAAGTGATTGATAATATTTGGATAAATTTAAAGTCTTTAATATTTATCCTTGTTTTCGCTTTGATTAATGCTTATATCATTGTCATCATTCTCATGTTTATATTGTGATAAAAGTCATCTTTGGCTTACGATGCATAGATGGACTTGGTGTGATTATGACTGTGGATTATTTGGTATAGTAATGACCGTAATGTGACGTAATGATGTGGTAAAATCCTTAGTGGTTGGTTGTAGAAAGTATTGATGGACGATTTTTGGTATGATTATGACTAGGGATTATTCTAGTATAGTCATGACCATATGATGATTTAATGAATATCCTTGGCCGCAATTGTAGGGATGATTCGATAATGTGGTTTATTTATTAAGTTGAGTCTCAGCGATGAAAATTGATGAAAATATTTTAAATCATAGAAGATAGTAGATTTTATTGTGATAACCCGGGATTTCAAATAATCAAAATTTTACGAATAATTTTTTTTTATTTAATATTGACATTGACTGTTAATATTGTACTGAGAATTTGTGAGACAAGTCTCGAGATTTAGTCAATATGTGTTTTGTTGAGAAATTAGAGTAGAGTTGTGCTTAACAGCTCTAGAAACCCTAACCCTAATTTCTAGATAAGGATTCGGTAGAAAATATGATTAAAATAATTGTACTAATGAATACGTGTTTGTACTGTATAGGAATGTTGACCAATGATTGACTGGATAAGGTTTAAAATTAATAAACCCTATTAAGAGATTAGAAACCCTAATCTCGGGTTTAGAAACCCTAATACGCATTTAGAAACCCTAATCAAAAGACGAGAAAACCTAATTTAAAATCTGGGATTCCTAAACCCTAATTAGGAAGCCCTAATCTCAATTGGCAAGCATAGTGTGTTAATTAAACACTAATATGATTAGGAAAACCTAATTAAATTAGGAAACCCTAATTTTAGTTTTAAATATTTTAATTTTCTAATTTGTAAACCCTAATTTGAAAATTGTGGAAGTTATTATTTTAAAACCTAAGTGCTAAAACCTTAAGGTTAAACCCTAAGGGTTTGGAGAATGTCTTGTACGCCCTTAAAAATATTTAGATAATGACCAAAATACCATTTTATTATATTTTATTATGTAACTTGTAAAATTTTCTAGCAACTTTAGTTGGTGAACTACTTATTTGACTTGGTGACTCAAAAACTTCAACAACTCAGCTTACATTATTAGCTATGCAAGTAAAATTCAATGTACCATATGATTATATATTAGATTGGAGAGAGAGAAAGTTAATAATTTAGCCATTTTACTTGAAAGCTCTCACCAACTCTCATTCTCTCTCAAACCTACGAAAATTAGAAGTAGATCAGTCATATTTTCAAATTTCTAGATCAACCAATAACAACTTGGAGAGTATAGATCAAGATTTGGGCTAGAAAGGTATAAATCAAAATTTGATTTTTGATCTTTGTTGCTTAGAAACTTTTTGTGTTTAAGTGTTTATATTAATGTTATAAGATGTTTTTAGTTGATCTATGTTGATCCATGATGGATCCATAGCATCAAATGGCTTTAAATTAGTGTTTTTCAAAATCTGTCCGAGAACAAAATTTGTGGTCTGACAAGCTAATGTCAAGAGCCACAGATTCTTGTTCGTTCGTTGTTTTTGGATTTTTAAAGCTTTAATATGTATCCTGGTATGTTGTCTTTCATCTGCAAGTGGTAGCACAATAATTGAATAAATAGATTTCATTTTATTTAAGGTCAAACATCGTTGATCGACGCGTCGCTACTCAAAAATCAAGGCACCCGTAACGTATGAATCGACTTTCCGACAAGATTTTGTACCGCCCAGACCGTCTGGTGTTTACGAGCTTTGATGTTGTTATTTCATACATCGTGTTGCTCGTTAGTTGTATTTATAGATCCATTCTTCTTGTTGTCATAAAAAGGTAATAGATCGATTAGAGAAAGTGGTCAAAGTGACCCATTTGATCACGATAGCGTTCGGGTAAACCCGTAAACCAGATGAACATTGTTCGGCGACAGGTTTTGACCGAAGCTTATCTTATGAATCTGTTGTTGTTGGACTCAGATTTTGTTATGATGTTATTATCTGTCAAGTATACTACGTTGTTGAACCAAGAAATAACCAAACTAATTAACCGAACACTTAGATAAATGAGCTTAAAACTGACTGGTTGAGTTTCTGGGTTTCTGGAGAAACCCAGATTTGGTCTGACAGCTTCTTTGACAAGCCCAGATCGTTATTTAATGTAGTGTTATGACCAAATGGTTGAGTGATATGTGTAGTATTACATGTGTACTACGATTTGGAACTTTAATTTAGCCAAGAAACGACTTTAAACTGTGATTAAAATCCGGTCAAAGTAAGGGCATTGAACACTGACTTTGTCAGTGTTCTTGAGCCAAGAACACCAAAGGCAACAGATTTGTGTCACTAAAGGCTTTAGCGACGGTTCCTATTTATTTATTTTCTGTTTTTCTAGAAAATAATTAAAAAATAGAAATAAATTCTAAAAATTACCAAAAATGATTTTAAAAATTATTTAAAATTACGAAAAATAATTTTTGACCAATTGAAATATTTTTCATTAATATTTCTAATTATTTGAATAAAAATTATATTTATTTTATTTAATTAGTGTATTAAATAAATTAGAAAAATAATTTAATATTATGAAAAATCATTTTAAATAAGAATAAAGTGTTAGAAAATATTTTAAATTATAAAATATAATTTTCAATATTTTTGGAGAATTCTCATTAATAAATTAATATTAATGATGATAGATTTATTTAATTGTTATATTAAATAAATGAATTAAAAATGATTTTATTGATTTAAAAATCATTTAAAATTAGAAAAATAATTTAAAAATATTTTAAGTTATAATTAATGACTTTTAATATTTGGATAATAATTTTATTAATATTTAAATATTAATGGTGATAATTTACAAATGATTTTTAATTACTTTAAAAATCATTTAAGTAGAATATTGATGATTTAAAAATATTTTAAGTTATTAAAATAACTTTAATATTTTGACAGAGATATGTTATTAATATTTTGATATTATTAAATATTAATAATGATAAGATTATTTAATAATTAAATCATTTAAAAATGATTCGATGTTTGAAAAATTATTATAAATTATAATAATTGTTTGATAATTATTTAAAAGCTTCTGAAAAATATTATAATTGATATTCGACTTATCTAAAATAATATTGAAGCTTAGAAACCGATTTTGCTTGACAATGACTATGATAATTATCGGATAGGGTGACCTGAACACCGAGAATGGACCGAAGTCCAACCAGACCGAAATATTTAGACTTGATAAGTGTTTATCTAGGTTATAAACACTGATGTGGCTATGTGGTAATGTGTTTAGGATAAGTTTGACTGTAAACTACAGTGTTGTGGGTTATAAACGACTGTGCTAATTATGAGACCGACATTGTTGATTATAGGTCTTACTTAACTTAAAGAATTATATTGTAGTCATTTGTAATCGTGGAAGAGGCAAGTTCCCTAAATTAACCTTGAGTTATTTTCCATTTAATTATTATTGGTGGATAATTATTGCTAATTATACCACGTCCATGGATTTATTGTTGAAATTGAATTATTGATTTTGAAAATATATATTTGTAGAATTACTGTTGTTGGATATTCATATCTGTAGAAGCTAATATTGACAGTACAGATAATATCTATTTATTGTCGAATTATGTTGAGAAATGTCTTAGCTAATTATCCTAGCTAGACGATCATTTGTTTGAACTTGATAGGTTCGAAAAGAGAATTCAATTATTATTGACAGATCGATGCCAATTATTTCGGCTAGATCGAGAAGTAAATAGAATTTGAAATCACAAAGATTTTTCGTTGTTAAATCAAAATCTTGATTACGAGACTAAGAAGAACAACCTTTTATACAAAGGAACATTTATGATCAGATATTCGATCCATGCCGCGACTTAAGTATTACGATAATATAGGTATACTACTAAATTTGATCACTTTATATACTTGCAGAGGGGTATAATTTAATCTTTATGGTTATCTGATACACCTGGGTATATCAAAGTTTAACTTTGATAGTTACTTGAGAAGAGAAGTTCAAGATCCAATGGATTACTCAGCATAAATTTGGAAAACATTCCACTTTGCTATATCGTAGAAATATTTCTTGATTATTCACTTGAATATGGTAGAAACCTTTGAAAGCGTTGTACTCTTTCATTATCGAGTCATTGTTGCATAGAATGTGAGAAGGTTTGATTTTGATTTTTATATCTTTATCGTATGTCTTAACTTGCGGAGCAAACTTGTTGCTCACCCTTGCTATAAATAAAACTTTTCATTTAGGGACGGTTCTGAGGCGGTGTTGAAAGAAGAAGAATAAAGGCAAAGGCATCGTAATAAATTAGTTTTATGAACAGTATTAATTATATGGTTGTAATGTAAACCCTTTTTGTATATTTAAGGGGGTATGTTTGTAATGTTAAGGTTAACAGACCTGGGATTAATGTATTAACAACATATGTTAATGTGGTAAGTATTACTATTCACATATGGAATAGGTAGTTAGATGCTATTATATTGTGGATCGTGAACACTAAACTCGGGGGTCAGGTAACCCAGATTTGGGGGTGTCACATTTATTCTCTATTTGACTCTTCTAATGGATTGCTTGTTCCATTGTAGTTAAACTTGATGTCTATTGTATTTTATCAGTTTAACATTGTTGAAGACTATTGATAATTTATTCTGTATTATCTTAGTCATAATATTTCTTACTGGGCTAGTTGAGCTCACCCTTTCTTTCACTGTTCTCTTTAGGAAATGAAAATATAGCTGGGACGAGTTGGAGAACGGAGTGACGGTCCAGATGATAGCATTAGTAGTCCTCACTATTCTGTTAAATAGTGTGACAATAAATTTAATGAGGACTCCTTTGAGTGTGAATATTGTCTAGATGACAATATTCCTATTAAAACTCTCAGTTTATGTATTGTCGTATATTACACAACGGTTGTATAATGAAGTTCGAATTTGTATTCTGTACCATGTATTTGGCGACTCAAGATGGGTGATGTATACCTATTTTGGGGGCGTCACAGTTGGTATCAAAGCTTAGGATATGATCCCTGGCTAAGACGTGAGACAAGAACTAGGAGGGGAGAGATGGGGAATTTCTTCGCTAGTATGACCTACCTAAGTTTATTTGGTATTTAATTGGTCGGGCAGAGTATAGGGATAATATGTGATATGTCAATTAACCCTTGTTTTGTGACAGTGTTTGTATTCAGATGTTGTGAATAGGGCAAAGTTATTGGAGCGCGATAATGAGTCAGCACAACCAAAAGGCAACGATCAACAACATGATAATAATCGTACCGGTGGCAACGACCATCGGAACAATGATAACCATCATGGGGGAAATTATCATACCAAGAATGGTATCCACTTTTGTGGTAATCATGGCCAAGATAATAGAAGTGCAAATTTCAAGAAGAGAAGGTCACCTAGCCCGATTTTGTCGTTCACCAAAGTCAAGTCCAGCTGGGACGGTGGCACCAAAGGTGGATATGGACAAACAAAGTCGGTGGTTTCAGGAAGAGCATTTTTTGTGACTTCTCAAAAAGCGAGTAACCCGAACGAAGTTAGCACGGGTTAGTTAATTATAAATTCTTGCGAAGTCTATACCTTATTAGATACCGATTCTACCCATTCTTTTATCTCTCTTGCTTGCGTTCAACGTTTAAATTTGCCTCTAGAGAAGTTAGACTTTGACCTATTGGTTGAAACTCCGTTAGGAGAAACCTTCATTACATATGTTATCCAAGTCTTGGATGAGAGTCACAGTTTTGAATGATATTTCTATTGTTAATAAATTTCCTAACGTATTCTTGAAGACTTCTTGGCCTACCCCAGAGCGTGAAATCAAATTTTGTATTGACCCCAATACAAAACTCATTTCTCAAACCCTCAAGTATTTCTTCAACTAAAACGAATGTAACATGCGCCAAAGACGTTGGCTTGAGCTGTTGAAGATTATGATCGTACCATTCAATACCATCGTGGAAAAGCGAACGTGGTAGCTGACGCATTGAGTAGAAGATCGTATGCATTTACGAGTGCGAATATATGAACCCACATGAAAATAATGAATATACGAGTAGAATCGACTTTAATCGATAAAGTTAAAGCCGTGCAAGCTACATACTCAGAGCTGATGAATGAGAAGAAGAAGGTTCAAGAGGGCATTATTCTAGAAGTAAGAATCGATGAAGAGAGGAAATCTCAACCCTCGATTTTATTGGCCCATTTGAAATCCTCGATTAAGTAGGAACTGTGGCTTATACACTCGTTTTACCGCCAAGTATGTCGCATGTTCATAAAGTTTTTTACGTATCGATGTTACGTAAATATATGGATGACCCGAACCACGTTATTAAATTAGAACTAGACGAGATAGCAGAAGATTTAACGTATGAGGAGATACGTGTTAAAATCTTGGATAAGAAGGATCGTATTCAACACTCAAAGGTTATACCTCAAGAGTTAGAATCTGAAATGAAGTCAAGGTATCCTCATCCCTTCGGCATACCATGTACGTACGTAAATTTTGAGGGCAAAATTTTATAAGGAGAGGAGATTGTGAGACCCCAAATTTTATGAATAAAGATTTAAATTTCTCAAAATATTTTTTTGAATATTATGGTGTGGATTTGATATAATGTTATGGTTGTGGGTAATATTTATAAATTTTAAAAAGTATGTAAGTTGTTGTATAATATTCAATTGGGTGGGAATATTCTTTTTGTTGGAGAATATTCGTACGATGGTACAATCATTGGTGGACCCCATAACGAAATTATTGTCGAATTGAGAAAAACGACAAAAATATTTTTATGAAAATAACTGCGGAAGTTTTACCATTAAAACTGTTGAACTACTCGGTAGTAGAAGTACAGTAATACGCGTGGTTGCATAGTAGCACACGGTATTGGTTATTGATGCTTACGTGAGAATTCACTCAGTTATACTTAATTATTGCTACAGTAATTGCTGCATCATATCTCTAATATTATTGATTTGATTATTGTCATAGTAGCATCTGCATAATATGCTATATTATTAAATCAATAATTGAGACGACAAAGTTATTCATATGATTAAATTGCAATATTTACAATGTCTAGAAGTTCTATCAAGGAGAGGTTTGATCATCTAATTGCACGCCAATAAGGAGAAATCCTTATCGGAAAGCCCCCTCTTTCTTGGGAACGACCTGGTTGTTAAATATTATGAGTTGTAATATTAATGATGAATAAGTTCGTGTTGATTAAAGATGAATTTGATAGTTCCATTCTGTTGAAATTATTTGTGTTAGTGGAAATTGACATTTATTTCGATAATAATTGATGTCTGGAGGTTATATTGTTCAATCGAGTATTCGGGGTACTTTTTGTGTCAGAGTACTATTCACGAGTTACTATTCATGGGTTACTATTCACCTAAATTACTATTTACTCTAGTATTGTTCACTCGGGTATTTAGGACACTTTTCGTGTCAGAGTACTATTCACGGGTTACTATTCACCCAAATTACTATTCACTCTAGTATTGTTCACTCGGGTATTTGGGACACTTTTCGTGTCGGGATACTATTCACAGGGTACTATTCCCGAAGTACTTTTCATGGGGTACTATTCACCCAAAAAATATATTTATTTTCGGTCCAAATCATTTTTGGGTACAATATTATTCCATGAGGAGTTGTGCTAATTTTTCAGACCGTTGGTTGAAGTTATAATAGAGAATAAATATGGACTGCTGGTGGAAAGTTATAACAGTGAATCAATATGGATCGCTGGTTTAAAGTTTTAATAGTAAATCAGTATGGACCGTTGCTTTAAGTTTTAATAGTAAATCATTATGGACCGTCCGTTTAAAAGTAAATCAATCTGGACCGTTCATGAATTAGTTAATATTCAGTCCATTCTCTTATAAATAGAAGCTCATTCTTTCATTTTTTCTTACGAATTTACTGAAACTCTAGAGATAGAATTTATAGAGAGAAAGTAGAAGAGAAGTCTGCTACCTCTCTATTTCAGTTTCCAGCTTTATAATAAGGTAAGGGGTATTATTTCTTTCGTATTCATGAAGAGAACTTTTGTTATTCCATTCTTTATTATTATGTTGGGATAACCTGTCTATGCGAAGTACCGCATACATGCTAAAATTCTTCTGTTATTCCATTCTTTATTATTATGTTGAATAACTTTGTTTATCGCAATCTACGCATACATGGTGAAATTCTTCTGTTTTTCTATTCTTTATTATTATGTTGGAATAACCTGTTTATGCGAAGTACAACATACATGGTGAAATTCTTCTATTATTTTGTTCATTATTATTCGCCGGAATATCCATGCTCATGCATTTACGTGGGACTGGTTCCATTATTTATTATTACATCGGAATATATCGTCTGCGTGCGTTTACACGACTTTGGTTCCATTATTTATTATTCTGTCGGAATATGTTGTCTGTGCGTTTATGCCGGACCTGGTTCCATTACTTATTATTATGTTGGAATAACCTGTTTGTGCGATCTATCATATGCATGGTGATTTCTGTTGGTATTCCATTCTTTATTATTCTATTGGAATATCCTGTCGGTGCGTTTACGCATGACCTTGTTCCATTATTTGTTATTCTGTTGGGAATAACCTGTCTGTTCAGTCTATCGCATGCATGGTGAGTCCTTCTGTTATTCTATTCTTTATTATTCTGTTGGAATAACTTATCTATGTGGATTACCTCATGACGGTAAAAATCCATTTGAAGTTTTGTAATTTTTCTGACCCTCAAAAATTTATGGAAAGTCATAATATAAGCATTGAACTGTTGATTATGATGAAAGTCATAATAAAAGCGACTGATGAAAATCATGGGTATATATAGTATTAGTAAGTGTTATGATGAGTTATGTTGGTTATGTGAAAATATGAAAGTTTCTTAGAAATCACAAAGGGTTAAAAAATCAGATTTTGGTGAAAATGAAACATGAAATTCAATTGACTATATCTCCTAATATATTTTAAATTCTTGAGTGTGGTCAAGTTCTAAAGTTAGATCTATGAGTTTTCTAACTTATCCAAGTGGAATCACTAGAAAAGGTGTTGTAGATTTTTGTGTGGACTGATTTTAGCAAAGGAGTCAATAACTGCAAAATACCAAAAAGCTACTGCCCAAAAATTTAAAAGGGCTGTTTCGGCCACTTAATTTGTGAGAAATATTCCAGACTTTTGGGACATGGAAATATATGGTATAAAGTACCTCCTGTCCAAAAATGAGCTCATTCCGACTTAAAATGAGCAGGTTATGACTACAATGTTTAGATTTTTTTGATGAAAAACGCTATAACCGGAGTTCTATAACTCCGATGACCATGAAATTTAAATTGGAAGCTCACGCTAACATGTGTAAGATCCTGCCAAGATTTGGGAATTTTTGGAGTTAAACTTGAGGTAGCTAATTTCTTAAGGAATTAATTAGAAATTGATTTTTGAAAAATAGTAAATGAATTTTTAAAATTCCGAGAAAAATATATGTTCAATATGGGACTATATTCTGCTCAATCACAGAAAAGAAATATTTTTGGGACTGATTTGGTATTTTTCATGAAAATAATCTAGTTATGAGTAAATGAGTTAAATATGTTATGTGAAGTAACAAAATTGGAAAATAGGATTTTATGGCTTGAAAATCCTATATAGGGTATATGCAGATTTTTGATGAGGGATTTGAATAGTGGTGATGAAATCTTATAAGTATGGCATTCTTGAATGATTAAATGCATTATTTGGTAAAGTGTAAACAATTGAAATAAATTATTTATCAGTTTTAGAAGTGATTAAAATATTGTTATAATATTAATAATATTAGATTATATGAGTTTATTAAGTGGTTGATAATATTTGGGTAAATTTAAAGTCTTTAATATTTATCCTTGTTTTCGTTTGATTAATGCTTATATCATTGTCATCATTCTCATGTTTATATTGTGACCAGGGATTATTCGGTATAGTCATGACCATAATGTGATGAATGATGTGGTAAAAATCCTCAGTGGCCTGTAGTGCATTGATGGACAGTTTTTGGTATGATTATGACTATGGATTATTCGGTATAGTCATGACCATTGATGATTTAATGATTATCCTTGGCCCGTAGTGCAGGGATGATTCAATGATGTGGTTTATTTATTAAGTTGAGTCTCAGCAATGAAAATTGATGAAAACATTTTAAATCATAAAAGATAGTAGATTTTATTCTCTATTTGACTCTTCTAATGGATTGCTTGTTCCGCTGTAGTTAAACTTGATGTCTATTGTATTTTATCAGTTTAACATTGTTGAAGACTATTGATAATTTATTTTGTATTATCTTAGTCATAATATTTCTTACTGTGCTAGTTGAGCTCACCCTTTCTTTCACTGTCTCTTCAGGAAATGAGAATATAGCTGGGACGAGTCGGAGAACGGAGTGACGGTCCAGATGATAGCATTAGTAGTCCTCACTATTCTGTTAAATAGTGTTCCAATAAATGTAATGAGGACTCCTTTGAGTGTGGATATTGTCTAGATGACAATATTTCTATTAAAACTTACAGTTTATGTATTGTCGTATATTACACGACGGTTGTATAATTAAGTTTGTATTTGTATTCTGTACCATGTATTTGGCGACTCAAGATGGGTCATGCATACCTATTTTGGGAGCGTCACACCAAGTCAGATGAAGGAATCTTTCTTGGGTATGCCACAGACAGTAAGACCTACAGAGTGTTCAACAAAAAGACACTGAGTGTTGAAGTCTCAATTCACATCATCTTTGATGAGACAGACTTAGACAAAATAATGCCTTAAGACACTACGATCGACAGTTCAGACACTACGAACGAGGTCGTTGAGCTCAACAATACGATCGTAGTCCTAGAAAATGAGATCGTTGAGCAAGAAGAGGAGATCCTAGAGAGAACAATGCAAGACAGCGAACCTCTACATCTAAAAGCTGAAATTGATCTCGAAGGTCTCAGACAAGAAGGCATTAGGACAGATGTTCCAACATGAAATAAATGGGCAAGATATCACACTCAAGACTTAATCATTGGAGACTCAAATGCAAGAGTCAAAACAAGTGCTGCCACCCAAAATGAGTGTTTCTATCTGAGCTTTCTGTCACAGATGGAATCCAAGAAGATAGAAGATGCTATAGAAGACTCTAGCTGGATAGAAGCCACGCAGGAAGAACTAAATTAGTTTGAAAGAAGCAAAGTATGGAGATTGGTTCCAAGACCAAAAAATCATCCTGTCATTGGCACCAAGTGGGTCTTCAGGAACAAGATGGATGAAGATGGAGTAATAACTAGGAATAAATCAAGACTGGTGGCCAAAGGTTACTCTCAGGAAGAAGGCATTGACTACGATGAGACATTTCCACCTGTTGCCAGACTAGAAGCCATCAGAATATTCATTGCCTTTGCTGCTCATATGAAGTTCAAAGTATTTCAGATGGATGTTAAAAGTGCATTCCTAAATGGTGAACTTCAACAAGAAGTATATGTAGAGCAACCTTCAAGTTTCATCAATCCATCTCTTTCTAATTATGTCTATATATTAGACAAAGCCTTATATGGTCTTAAACAAGCACCTAGAGCATGGTATGAAACATTAACTAACTTTCTTATTGAAAATGGGTTCACTAGAGGTAGAGTACATACCACCTTATTTCTTAGAAAGCATAAAGACAAAGTCTTATTAGTTCAAATATATGTTGATGACATTATTTTTGGATCTACTGATGAAAAGTTATGCAAGAGATTTAACAAGCTTATGCAGAGCAAGTTTGAAATGAGCATGATGGGTGAGCTGAACTTCTTCCTTGGACTACAAGTAAAGCAGACTGATGAAGGAATCTTTATAAACCAAGCCAAGTACATCAAAGATTTACTTAAAAAGTATGGCATGGAATCAGCCTCTCCCATGAAAACCCCAATTGCTCCAGTAACCAAGCTTGACAAAGATAAAAAAGGTAAAAGTATTGACATAACTCAATACAGAGGTATGATAGGCTCTCTTCTATATCTGACTACCAAAGAGACCCGGATATAATGTTTGCAACATGCACATGTGCTGCTAGATTTCAAGCTAATCCTAAGGAATCACACTTAAGCTAACTTTGTAAAAGGATTTTCAGGTACCTTAAGGGCACACCTCACTTGGGCTTTGGTATCCCAAGAAGTCTTCATTTGAACTAATAGGATATACAGATGCTGACTTTATAGGTTACAAAATAGACAGAAAATGTACCAGTGGCACCTATCAGCTACTAGGGAACAGACTTGTGTCCTTGTTCAACAAGAAGCAAAACTCAAAGATCTCACTTCAACCGCAAGAATACATTATTCTTTGGCATTTCTTTATGCATGCAGATCCTCTGGATAAAAAATTAACTAGCAGACTATGGGTTTGAATTCAAATATATACCTGTTCACCGTGATAACACAAGTGTCATAGCAATAACACATAATCCTGTCATGCACTCTAGGACTAAGCATATATAAATAAGGTATCATTTCATTAGGGATCATGTGCAAAATGGAACTATATCTTTATAATATATCCCTACTGAAAATCAACTTGTTGATGTCTTTACAAAACCTTTAGATGAATCCAGATTTAATAAACTAATAAGTGAACTAGGCATACTAAATTTACAACCATAAAATCTATGCTCTAGTTTGTGCTAACCATGCAGATATAAAGGCTAAGTTCAAAATCGTAGACATGACCAAAGAAAGTCCACGATCATAGAATTACAGTGATATAAAAGACCACGATCGTAGAGCTCCATCAACAAAACAAAGAAGCATCCTGTGATGACAAAGTTCCAACAAATCAAAGTAATCTCTCTATCAAGCACCTCAGGGACAAACCTAACCTTTAATTCACTCTAAGAGGTTGGCCCTTCCTGAGCTACCTTAACTCGAGAGAAATGCTAAGTCGAAAGTTCAATCACAAGGACTAGGGCAGACAACGTTCGTAGAGTAGATTTAGAAGTAAATTTAACGATCGCAGTACAGACTCAACGAATGTAGAGAAGACTCAACGATTATAAAGTAGACTTGACAATCGCAGTGCATACTCAACGATTATAAGAACTACCTCAATGATCGTAGTCCTCCTAGAGGACACATCAGCTTAAGAGGAACTAAGGGGAAAATCAGTATTTTCCCTCAAGTTAAAATCATGGAGCCAAGTAGAACTCGACACATGTCTCTCTAATCATATCGTGTGGAGGGAAGTTACAAGTATAGTTTAAAAAACCCCTTTTTGAAAACTCAAAAGTTCAAAAAGCTCATATCTCTCTTTCTCTCTCCAACAACAGAAACCTTAGCTTTTAAAATCGTAAAATCATCCTTAATACAAAGAAATCAATGGCAGTCTCAAATGTCATCTCTGGTTATAGACTCTGTTTCGATACGTTCAAGACAGCTGACCCCAAGTTTCTCAAAACTCTGTCTCTGATAAAGAAAGCTGGTCTTGAAGAGGTCCTGGGTACGAGCATTTGAATCTACCTTAAGCTAATAAAGGAATTCTATAGAAATGGTGTGTTCGAGAATGACGTCATCACTACGAGGGTCAAGGACGTGGAAATCAAGCTCAAGACTGAGGATATATGTGAGATCCCAAATTTTATGAATAAAGATTTAAATTTCTTGAAATATTTTTTTTAATATTATGGTGTGGATTTGATATAATGTTATAGTTGTGGGTAATATTTATAAATTTTGAAAAGTATGTAAGTTGTTGTATAATATTCAATTGGTCGGGGAATATTCTTTTTTGTGAATAAATAATGTATTTACGGTAGACAATTAGTGGACCTCATAATAGAATTATTGTTGAATTGAGAAAACGACAAAAATATTTTTATGAAAATAACGGCGAAAGTGTTACCGTTAAAACTATTGAACTACTCAAGAGTAAAAAAATACGAAGAATACGCGCGTGGTCGCATAGTAGCACAACGTTATTGGTTATTGATGCTTACGTGAGAATTCACACGCTTATACTCAATTATTGCTATAAAGAATTGTCGCATCATATCTCTCATATTATTGATTCGATTATTGTCACAGTAGCATCTGCATAATATGCTATATTATTAAATCAATAATTGAGACGACAAAGTTATTCATATTATTAAATTACAATATTTACAATGTCTAGATGTTCTGTCAAGGAGAGGTTTGGTCATCTAATTGCGCGCCAATAAGGAGAAATCCTTATCGGAAAGCCCCCTCTTTCCTGGGAATTACTTGGTTGTTAAATATTGTGAGTTATAATATTGATAATGAATAAGCTCGTGTTGATTAAAGATGAAATTGATAGTTCCATTGTGTGGAAATTATTAGTGTTAGTAGAAATCGATATTTATGTCGATAATAATTGATGTATGGAGGTTATATTGTTCAATCAGGTATTCAGTGAACTTTTCGTGTCGGAGTACTATTTATGAGTTACTATTCACGAGTTACTATTCATGAGTTACTATTCACCCGAAAAATAAATTTCTTTTCAGCCCAAATCATTTTTGGGTACAATATTATTCCATGAGGAGATGTGCTAATTTTTTAGACCGTTGGTTGAAGTTATAATAGAGAATCAATATGGACCGCTGGTGGAAAGTTATAATAGTGAATCAATATGGACCGCTGGTTTAAAGTTTTAATAGTAAATCAGTATGGACCGTTGCTTTAAGTTTTAATAGTAAATCAATATGGACCGTCCGTTTAAAAGTAAATCAATCTGGACCGTTCATGAATTAGTTACTATTCAGTTCATTCTCTTATAAATAGAAGCTCATTCCTTCATTATTTCATACGAATTCACTGAAACTCTAGAGAGAGAAATTATAGAGAGAAAGAAAAAGAGAAGTCTACTACCTCACTTTTCTAATATCCAGTTCTTCTAAGGTAAGGGGTATTATTTCTTTCTTATTCATGAAGAGAACTTCTGTTATTCCATTTTTATTATTATGTTGGAATAACCGGTTATGCGAAGTACCGCATACATGGTGAAATTCTTCTGTAATTCCATTCTTTATTATTATGTTGAATAACTTTGTTTATTAATACCGCATATATGGTGAAATTCATTATTATCGGAATATCCTATCGTGTGTTTACTATTTGGACTCGATTCCATTATTTATTATTCTGTTGGAATAACCTGTTTGTGTGGTCTATCGCATGCATGGTGATTTTTGTTATTATTCCATTATTTATTATTCTGTCGGAATATCCTCTCTGTGCATTTACGCCGGACCTGGTTCCATTATTTATTATTCTGTTGGAATAACCTGTCTGTGCGGTCTATCGCATGCATGGTGATTTCTGTTGTTATTTCATTCTTTATTATTCTGTCGGAATATCTTGTTTGTGCGTTTACGCCGGACCTAGTTCCATTATTTATTATTCTGTCGAAATATCCTGTCTGTGCGTTTACGCCGGACCTGGTTCCATTATTTATTCTTCTATCAGAATATCCTGTCTGTGCGTTTACGTCGGACCTGGTTCCATTATTTATTATTCTGTTGGGAATAACCTATCTGTGCAATCTATCGCACGTATGGTGAATCCTTCTTTATTCCATTCTTTATTATTCTGTTGGAAAAACCTGTCTATGTGGATTAGCACATGCATGGTGAATGATCCTTTGTATTCATTTCTTATTAAATTGTGGAAATGATCTGTATATGTGGATTACCGCATGGCGGGTGAAAATCCATTTGCAGTTTCATATATTCTATTATACTCAGTTGGTTAAAGTCTTGGCTTCTATACTCCATGAAATTAGTGGAATATCCTTGATATTTGCACTTCATCCAGTATCTTTTCATGAAAATATTCTTCTGAGCATTCATGAATTTTACTCTACAAAGAAGTATCATGTTAACAATTTGGATGTTTTTAATTTATGGATAAATTAATTCTTGAACTTGTTTTATTGAATTATTATGTCATTGTCATCATCCTCATGCTTATATTATAATGAAAGTCATCTTTGGATTACGTGAATAGATGGACTTAGTATGATTATGACCAGGGATCATTCGGTATAATCATGACCTATAATGTTATAAATGCTATGGTAAAAGTCCTCAGTGGCCTGTAATGCATTGATGGACAGTTTTTGGTATGATTATGACCAGGGATTGTTCGGTATAGTAATGACCATTGATGATTTAATGAATATCCTTGGCCTGTAGTACAAGGATGATTAGATGATGTGTTTTATTTATTAAGCTAAGTCTCAGCGATAAAAATTGATGAAAACATTTTATACCATAGAAGATAGTAGATCTTATTCTCTACTTGACTCTTCTAATGGATTGCTAGTTCCACTGCAGTTAAACTTGATGTCTATTGTATTTTATTAGTTTAACATTGTTGAAGACTATTGATAATTTATTCTGCATTATTATAGTCATAATATTTCTTACTGGGCTAGTTGAGCTCACCCTTTCTTTCACTTTTCTCTTCAGGAAATGAGAGTATAGTTAGGGGACTAGCCTGGGGAAAGGAGTGATGGTCCAGATGATAGCATTAGTAGTCCTCACTATTCTGTTAAATAGTGTGACAATAAATGTAATTAGGACTCCTTTGAGTGTGGATATTGTCTAGATGACAATATTCCTATTAAACTCTCAGTTTATGTATCATCGTATATTACACGACGATTGTATAATTAAGTTTGTATTTGTATTATGTACCATGTATTTGGTGACTCAATATGGGTGATGTATACCTATTTTTGGGGGCGTCATAGTTGGTACCAAAGCTTAGGGATATGATCCCTGGCTGAGATGTGAGATAAGAGCTAGGAGGGGAGAGACGGGGAATTCCTTCGCTAATATAACCTGCCTAAGTTTATTTGGTATTTAATTGGTCGTTCAGAGTATAGGGATAATATGTGATATGTTAATTAACCCTTATTTTGTGACAGTGTTTGAAAATGACATTTGAAAATGTTGAGATAAGCAATGGAGCAAAATAATATGACCGTATCGCAGTACGAGGCTAAGTTTGCGGAGTTATCCCGGTTTGCATCCCATTTGGTCGATAATGAGAAGCTAATGACGCGAATGTTTCTAAGAGGTTTGAATTCCGATATACGTCAATACCTCATTTCTCATAAACTTTGTTTATATTCAGATGTTGTGAATAGGGCTCAGTTATTGGAGAGCGATAATGAGTTAGCACAACCAAAAGTTAACAACCAACAACACGATAATAATCGTACCGGTGGCAACGGCCATCGGAATAATGATGACCATCGTGGGGGAAATTATCATGCCAAGAATGGTAACCACTTCGGTGGTAATCATGGCCAAGATAATAGGAGTGGAAAGTTCAAGAAGAGAAGGTTCAGCAAAGATGGAAAGACGTCAGCACCAGCACCCGTTGTTAAGGAAGGAGAATGACCGCCGGTCGTATGTTACAAATGTGGAGGGGAAGGACACATAAGTCCAAACTGCACGATGCAGTCCAAAGCATGTTATAATTGTGGAAAAGAAGGCCACCTTGCCCGATTTTGTCGTGCACCAAAGTCAAATCCAGCTGGGATGGAGGCATCAAAAGGTGTCCCAGACAAGACAAAACCGGTAGTTCAAGGGAGAGCGTTTTTTGTAACCTCCCAAAAAGCGAGGAATCTGAACGAGGTGATCACGGGTAAGCTAATCATAAACGCTAGCGAAGTTTATACTTTATTTGATACCGGTTCTACCCATTCCTTTATTTCTCCTACTTGCGCTCAATGTTTAAATTTGACTCTGGAGAAATTAGACTTTGACTTATCTGTTGAAACTCCGTTGGGAGAAACCTTCATTACATCCACGGTTTATAAGTCTTGTTTAATTCATATCGGTAACCGCACGATACCTGTCGATCTTATTTCTTTGAAAATACTTGCATTTGACGTGATTTTAGGGATTGATTGGTTAACTACTCCTCATGCTAAAATCGATTATTTTCGTAAGGTTGTTAGCTTTCATATTCCTAACCAACCTATTATACGAATTCAAGCAGCCAAACCACTAAAATCAATCACTGTCATCTCAAGCCATAAAGCTATTCGTTTATTGAAAAACGGATGTCAAGCTTTCTTAGCTCATGTCACAAACCTAAACAAAAATACGTCAGTTTTGAATGATATTTCTATTGTTAATGAATTTCCTGACGTATTCCCAGAAGAACTTCTTGGCCTACCCCAGAGAGTGAAATCGAATTTTGTATCGATCTTGAAACCGGTACAAAACCCATTTCCATAGCCCTATATCGAATGGCTCCTATTGAACTTCAGGAGTTAAAAACCTAACTATAGGAATTGTTAGACATAGGTTTCATTCGTCCTAGTACGTCTCCTTGGGGTGCTCCTGTTCTATTCGTGAGGAAAAAAGATGGAAGTATGTGAATTTGTATTGATTATCGGTAGTTGAATCATGTTACCATCAAAAATAGGTACCCGTTACCTCGTATTGATGATCTATTTGACCAGTTGCAAGGCACCAAATTCTTTTCAAAGATCGATCTTCGTTCTGGATATCATCAGTTAAAGATTAAAACTTATGACATTCCAAAGACTGCTTTCGGAACTTGGTACGGGCATTATGAATTCCTAGTCATGTCTTTTGGATTGACTAATGCTCCTGTTGCCTTCATGGACATGATGAACCGAGTATTCAAGGAATATTTGGATCACTTTGTGGTCGCCTTTATTGATGACATCCTCATATACTCCAAAACCCGTGAAGACCATGAGTAACACTTGAAGCTGATACTTCAAAAGCTTCGTGAAAAAAAGTTATATGCCAAGTTGAATAAATGCGAGTTCTGGCTTGAGGAAGTACCATTCCTTGGGCACGTAGTATCAAGTCATGGAATATCTGTTAACCCGGCAAAGATTGAAGCAATTCAAAGCTGGGAGCAACCTAAGTCAGTGACCGAAGTACGTAGCTTTCTCGGCTTAGCTGGTTATTATCGGAGATTCGTAGATGGGTTTTCTTGAATCGCTACTCCATTAACGCAGCTGACTAGAAAAGATACAAAATTCGGTTGGAGCGAGGAATGTGAGAAGAGTTTTCAAGAACTCAAGAGTAGACTCATTTCAAAGACTGTTCGAATAATACCATCCGCACGGAGGGATTTGTCATTTACAGTGATGCTTCGTGAAAAGGGTTAGGATGTGTTCTCATGCAACATGGGAAAGTCATAGCCTATGCCTCACGACAACTCAAAGAATATGAGAGGAATTATCCTACTCATAATCTAGAGTTGGCCGCTGTCATTTTTACGCTTAAGATTTGGAGGCATTACCTGTATGGAGAGAAGGTGGAGATTTATACGGATCATAAAAGCCTCAAATATTTCTTCACTCAGAAGGAACTCAACATGCGGCAACGACGTTGACTCGAGCTGTTGAAGATTACGATCGTACCATTCAATACCATCGTGGAAAAATGAACGTGGTAGCTGACGCATTGAGTACAAGATCGTATGCATTTACAAGTGCGAATATACGAACCCACGTGAAAATAACGAATATACGAGTAGAATCAACTTTAATCGATAAAGTTAAAGTCATGCAAGCTACATACTCAGAGCTGATGAATGTGAAGAAGAAGGTTCAAGAGGACGTTATTCTAGCAAGTAAGAATCGATGAAGAGAGGAAATCTCAACCCTCGATTTTATTGGCCCATTTGAAATCCTCGATTAAGTAGGAACTGTGGCTTATAGACTCATTTTACCGCCAAGTATGTTGCGTGTTCATAACGTTTTTCACGTATCGATGTTACGTAAATATGTGGACGACCCGAACCACGTTATTAAATTAGAACTAAACGAGATAGCAGAAGATTTAACGTATGAGGAGATACGTGTTAAAATCTTGGATAAGAAGGATCATGTTCAGCACTCAAAGGTTATACCTCAAGACTTAGAATTTGAAATAAAGTCAAGGTATCCTCATCCCTTCGGCATACCAGGTATGTACATAAATTTAGAGGACGAAATTTCATAAGGAAGTGAGATTGTGAGACCCCAAATTTTATGAATAAAGATTTAAATTTCTTGATTTTTTTTTTTAATATTATGGTGTGGATTTGATATAATGTTATAGTTGTGGGTAACATTTATAAATTTTGAAAAGTATGCAAGTTGTTGTATAATATTTGATTGGTCGGGGAATATTCTTTTTGTCAGGGAATATCCGTACGATGGTATAATCATTGGTGGATCCCACAACAGAATTATTGTTGAATTGAGAAATTGACAGAATTATCTTTTTATAAAAATAACGGCGAAAGTGTTCCGTTAAAAGCTGTTGAACTACTTCGGTAGTAAAAGAAACGAGAATCTGGCGTGATTGCATAGTAACACACAGTATTGGTTATTGATGCTTACGTGAGAATTCACTCAGTTATACTCAATTATTGCTACGGTAATTGCTGCATCATATCTCTCATATTATTGATTCGATTATTATCACAGTGGCATCTTCATAATATGCTATATTATTAAATCAATAATTGAGACGACAAAGTTATTCATATTATTAAATTGCAATATTTACAATGTCTAGGAGTTCTGTCAAGGAGAGGTTTGGTCATTTAATTGCGCGCTAATAAGGAGAAATCCTTATCGGAAAGCCCCCTCTTTCTTGGGAACGACCTGGTTGTTAAATATTGTGAGTTATAATATTGATGATGAATAAGCTCGTGTTGATTAAAGATGAAATTGATAGTTCTATTGTGTGGAAATTATTAGTGTTAGTAGAAATCGATATTTATGTCGATAATAATTGATGTTTGGAGGTTATATTGTTCAATCGGGTATTCGGGGCACTTTTCGTGTTGGAGTACTATTCACGAGTTATTATTCATGAGTTACTATTCATGAGTTACTATTTACGGGGTACTATTCACCTGAAAAATATATTTCTTTTTGGCCCAAATCATTTTTGGGTACAATATTATTACATGAGGAGATGTGCTAATTTTTCAGACCGTTGGTTGAAGATATAATAGTGAATCAATATGGACCGCTGGTGGAAATTTATAATAGTGAATCAATATGGACCGCTGGTGGAAAGTTATAATAGTGAATCAATATGGACCGCTGGTTTAAAGTTTTAATAGTAAATCAGTATAGACCGTCCGTTTAAGTTTTAATAGTAAATCAATATGGACTGTCCATTTAAAAGTAAATCAATCTAGACCGTTCATGAATTAGTTACTATTCAGTCCATTCTCCTATAAATAGAAGCTCATTCCTTCATTATTTCTTACTTAATTCACACAAAACTCCAGAGAGAGAAATTATAGAGAAAAAGAAGAAGAGAAGTCTGCTACCTCACTTTTCCAATATCCAGTTCTTCTAAGGTAAGGGGTATTATTTCTTTCTTATTCATGAAGAGAACTTCTGTTATTCTATTCTTTATTATTCTGTTGGAATAACCTGTTATGCGAAGTACCGCATACAAGGTGAAATTCTTCTGTTATTCCATTATTTATTATTATGTTGGAATAACCTGTTTATACGAAGTACCACATACATGGTGAAATTCTTCTATTATTTCGTTCATTATTATTCTGTCGGAATATCTTGTCTGTGCGTTTACGCCGGACCTGGTTCTATTATTTATTATTGTGACGCCCCCAAAATAGGTATACATCACCCATTTTGAGTTGTCAATACATGGTACAGAAACAACTACAACTTTATTATTACAACAGTAAAACTATGAGTTTGAATACAAATATTATCTTCTAGACAATATCTATACTCAAATAAATCCTCATCACATTTATTGATACATTATTTTACAAAAATGGTGAGGACTACTAAACAACTCTCTCTAGAACTTTCATTCCCACACCCGACTCGTACTCGCTTATATTCTACTTTCTTTGAGAAAAAAATGGAACAAAAAGGAAAAGGGTGAGCTCAACTAGCCCAGTAAAGAATATTATGACTAAGATAATATATAACAAATTATCGTTAGTCTTCAACAAGGAAAAATCTAATAGAATACAATAGACAACAAATTTTAAATCAATATTCGCAGTGAAAATAATAATTCATTAGAAGAGTTAAGTAGAGAATGCAAACTACTATCTTCTATGTATGAATTTAAAAGTTCATCGCTCATCTTTTATCCCTGTAACATCAATCAATATATATCTCGAATCAAATATTCATCTTTGCACTACTGTGCCAAAGATATTCATCGATTGGTCATGTTCATCTAAACACTGCTCATCTTTTGCACTACTGACCAAAGATATTCTTCAGAAATCATTCATCTTTGACTATGAGGCCAAAGATATTCCATAATATCATCATTTAAGACCGAAGATGATGAAAATATTTTTAAAGAAACGAATCCAGTGAAACAAAATGACAAGGATTAAGGATTAAGGATTAGTACTTTGTTTTATCCACGTCCAAAAATACCTCAAAAATAATTACAGTGGTGTAAAATTCAAGAATGATCAAAACATGGATACAATCAAAGCTAGTATCCGAATAGATATTTTGGACTTAAAAGAAAAGTTTTTTCATTTTTAGATGAATAGTGCCGTATTCGTGAATAGTGTCGATACGTGAATAGTCTTCAGATACGTGAATAGTAACTCCGACACCAAAAGTTCCAAATTTGATAAAAACTTCAGATCAATATTTCAACATAATGATATTGAAGAAATAAAATCATTACGAAAAAAAAAATAATATCCCTTACCTCACAAAGATAGTACTTCTAGTTGAAACAGGATATAAAGCTATGACTAGAACTTTGACCAGATAGCAATACTCAAAGTATACTCAAAATACTCACAAGAATACGCTCGATAATATAGAGAGAAAAACTTTACGGTGTGATTTTCAATTCTAACCTAAGCACCCTATTTATAGGAAATTGCTTAGAACACCAAAGCGTAAAATTTAATAAATTAATAATATATATATATATTTTCCAACGCACTTAATTTGCCCAACATCGACCACCAACTAGCCCACTACATAAGACTAACAACAAAAAAACGTTTTTCTAATTTTAAATATTTTAAACTTCCAAAAATCAATTATTTTGAGCTTTGAGCTTCAATAATTCATAATAATAGCCCTTTTGCCGTAAAATTTGATTCTCGCGTTTTTATAGGAAATTCAATTTCTACAACTTTACAAAGAGAAAGTTTTTCCAAATTCCAAACAAAAATTGACCGAAATCCACAAACCAGACGATTTTACAAGTTATAATCAAATTTTACCAATAAATGGGGTCCATTGACATGTTTAACATGTTTTAAACATTTATTGCAACAAAATACTCTTCCTCCTCAGATACTCATATATCCCACATTCGTTGTAAAAATATCACCATTATTATATTATTAAAATATAATAATATATTTAAATGAATTATTTTATCGAGAAAAGATAAAATTTCAATTTTCAACAATTGTCACATTAAAAATTTTCTCCATCTATATCCACATAAAATCAATATTTTTTTTATCATATGAATCAATAATTAATTATTCACAAATAATATTACGTAATCACAATATTGACAAACGCATAGGTTCTAGAAAGAGGGGCTTTCAATAAAGATTTTTCCTTCTTGGTAGCCGCAATTAGGTGACCAAACCTCTCCTTAGGCGAGAACTTTCTAGACATTGCCAATAATGTTATCCAATAATATTATTCAGATAATATGAATTATTGCTCGATAATGGAAAATCTTGTGTAATGACAATTTATTGAAACAACAAGAATATAAAATATCAATGCAAAGAATTATTGAATCAATAAAATATTGAATAAAGTAATTATCGTGTAACCATTATTAAGTAGTGCCTTTCACGTAAAAATCAATAATTGGTGCAATACCGTAATGCTACTCGTGTTTTAACCACCAGAGTATTTTAACAAAGATAACTGGTGAATAACTTCTGCCGTTATTTTTAAACAACTTATATTTGTCGTTTTCTTCATCCATTTCGCTTCACGTTATGGGGCCCACACATGGTCGCGTCATCGCATTTAATATTCCCAAACAAAGATTTAATATTCCACGACCAAACGAATATTCCCTAAAACAACAATGAATATTTTATAACCACTTGCTTATTTTAAAATATTTGCGTATTTTACCCCTAACTATCCACATTAATCAAATCAACCCTTACTATTTCAAAATAATAAAGAGAAAATTAAATTTCATTAATAATAAGTTGGGGTCTTACAACCTCCTCCTTATGAAATTTCGTCCTCGAAAATAACGCGTGTACCGGTGTTTCTAAAAGGTGAGGATACCTCGCTTTCATTTTCGCATTTCCAATTCGTGTCATTTCCTCTATAGCATGATTCCTCCACAGAACTTTAACTTGTGGTATGACCTTTCTTGGCGTAGGGACATGATCCTTCCTATCCAAGATCTCTTGGACAGTACCTCCTCATAACGTTAAGTCTTGGCTATCTCGTCCTAAGTTCTAACTTCTATAACGTGGTTCGGGTCTTTCACATATTTACTTAAGTACGGATATGGGAAACACATTATGAACACGAGACATAATCGGAGGTAACGCGAGTCTATAGTCTACATTTCCTACTCGGTCAAGAATTTGAAATGGACCAATAAATCGTGGATTGAGCTTTCCTCTCTTCCCAAATCTTGTAACTCCCTTCCATGGAGCAACTCGCAACAATACATGATCCCCTATACTAAATTCCACGTCCTTTCGATGAAGATCCGCATAACTCTTTTGTTGATCTTGTGCCGTTTGTATACGTTGTCGAATCATTTGGATCTTTTCCGTAGTCATACGTAATAACTCGGGTCCCAACAATGTTTCTTCACCCACCTCGTCCCAACATACTGGAGAGCGACACTTTCGTCCATATAATGCTTCAAATGGAGACACACCTATACTTGCCTGATAACTGTTGTTGTAGGAGAATTCCACCAATGGTAAATACTTATCCTAACCGCCTTGAAGTCTAGGACACGAGTCTTAATAAATCTTCAAGAGTTTGAATAGTCCTTTCGATTGTCCGTCTCGTTTAAGGATGGTATGTCGAATCGAATCGTAAATCCGTGCCCATAGCTTTTTGCAAGCTAACCCAAAATCTTGAAGTGAATCTTGGGTCACGATCCAACTATGGATGGATACAGCATGCCATGCAACCTCACAATCTCATTCACGTATATACTAGCAAGACGATCAAGGAATAAGTCTCCCAGATTCGGCAAGAAATGAGCAGACTTGGTTAATCTATCAACAATAACCCAAATAGCATTGATGCCTTGAGAAACCGTAGGAAGACCCGTAACGAAATCCATGGTAATATGTTCCCACTTCCATTTTGGAATCTCAAGTGGTTGCAACGGACCCTTAGGTACTAGATGCTCTACCTTTACACGTTGACAAGTTAAACACATCGAGATAAACTTTGCAATCTCTCTCTTCATATTGTTCCACCAAAATGTATGTCGAAGATCACGATACATTTTGGTACTTCCAGGATGGATTGCAAATGGTGTATTGTGTGCCTCCATCATAATCTTGTACTTCAAATCAGAGTCGTTAGGGACACAAAGTCTAGAGTGGACTCGAAGTATTCCTTCTTCATCAATTCTCGCTTCCGGAATAGCTCCTTCTTGTACTTTCTTCTTCATACGCATCAGCTCCGGGTCGGTGGCTTGAGCAACCTTAACTTTTTCTATTAAAGTTGGCTCTATGCGTATACTTGACATCATCGTACTCATTCCGCATATGATCTTCTACTCAACGCGTCAGCTACCACGTTCGCTTTTCCAGGATGGTATTGAATAGTGTGGTCGTAGTCTTTCAATAGCTCGAGCCAACGTCGCTGTCGCATGTTGAGTTCTTTTTGAGTGAAGAAATATTTAAGGCTTTTATGGTCTGAATATATCTCCACTTTCTCCCCATATAGATAGTGCCTCCATATCTTTAGCGCGAAAACGACTGCTGCCAACTCTAGATCATGAGTAGGATAATTCCTCTCATACTCTTTAAGTTGTCGCGAGGCATAAGCTATGACTTTCCCACGTTGCATGAGAACACATCCTAACCCTTTGCCTAAAGCATCGCTATAGATAACAAATCCATCCGAACCAGATGGTATTGTTAGAAACAGTCTTGAAATAAGTCTCCTCTTAAGCTCTTGGAAACTCTTCTCGCATTCTTCGCTCCAAACGAATTGTGTATCCTTCCGAGTTATTTGAGTTAATGGAGTAGCGATTCGAGAAAACCCTTCCACGAATCTTCGATAATAACCAACTAGACCCGCAAAAGCTACGTGCTTGATCACCGACTTCGGTTGTCCCAACTTTGTATTGCTTCAATCTTCACGGGTCCACAGATACTCCATGTTTTGACACTGACGTGCCCAAGAAATGCTACTTCCTCAAGTCGAACTCGCATTTCTTCAATTTGGCATATAGTTTGTTTTCACGAAGCCTTTCGAGTACCAAACTTCAAATGGTGCTCATGATCTTTACGACTTTTGGAATATATGAGGATGTCATCAATAAAGACAACAACAAACCGATCCAAATATTCCTTGAATACTCGGTTCATCATATCCATGAAAGCCAGCGAGGAGCATTAGTTAGTCCGAAAGACATGACTAAGAATTCATAATGCCCATACCGAAGTTCTCAAGGCGGTCTTTGGAATATCCTCGATTCTAATCTTCAAATTGATGATATCCGTAGCTAAGATCGATTTTTGAAAAGAATTGTGCCCTTGCAATCTGGTCAAATAAGTCATCAATACGAGGTAGAGGATACCTATTCTTTATGGTGACATGGTTCAATTCCGATAGTCAATCTGATAAAGTCGATATACTCCCGTCTTTCTTCTTTACTGAATAAAAACAGAGCACCCCAAGGAGATGTACTAGGACGAATGAAACCGATGTCCAACAATTCTCGTAGTTGGACCTTTAACTCAAGTTCAATAGGAGCCATTCGATATGGGGTTTTAGAAATGGGCTTTGTATGGAGTTCAAGATCAATAAAGAATTCAACTTCACGCTCGGGGTAGACCAGGAAGTTCTTCAAGAAATACGTCAGAAAGTCAATAACAACGGGAATATTATTCAAATTTGACGTGTCTTTATTCAAATACATAACATGGGCTAAGAAAGCTTGACATCCATTTTTCAATAAACGAATAGCTTTATGATTAGATATGACAAGGTGATTGATTTTAATGGTTTAGTTGTTTGAATTGCATAACAGGTTGGTTAGGAATATGAAAACTAACAACCTTACGAAAACAATCAATTTTGGCATAATGAGTAGTTAACCAATCAATCCCTAAAATCACATCAAAAGCAAGTATCTTTAAAGAGATAAGGTCAACGTGTAAGGTGATGGTGCCAACTTGAATCAAACAAGATTTATAAACAAAGTGGATGTGATGAAAGTTTCTCCTAACGGAGTTTCCACAGATAGGTCAAAGTCTAATTTCTCCAGAGTCAAGTTTAAACGTTGAGCACATGCGGAGAGATAAATGAATGGGTAGCACCCAGATCAAGTAAGGTATAAACTTTGCAAGAATTTATAAATAGCTTACCCGTGATCACCTCATTTGGGTTCCTCACATTTTGACGATCACAACAAACGCTCTTCCGGAACCGTTGACTTTGACTTTTTCTCGGGACGATCTCTTGAGTCACCGTCCTCATTGAACTAGGTTTCGCCTACCGTACAATCTCGAAGCGATATGTCCTTCCTTTCCACAATTATAGCATACCTTGAACTGTTAGGCGCTTTGACCGATATGTCCCTTTTTCCCGCATTTGTAGCATATATGACCGGTGGTCGTTCTCTCCCTTAGAACCGATTCTTCACGCAGCATTGTCGTCTTCACATGGTCATTGTTAAATCTCCTCTTTTTAAAATCTCCTCCCCGACTCGCTTCTTCTATTTTCATGGCCATGATTACCACCGGAGTGGTTACCATTTTTGTCCGTCTGTTTCTTTTCTCCGCTAGTTATCATTATTACATTGACCGCTATATCCGAGTACGATCCTGGTTATTGTCCCTCGGTTGAACATACTCATTATCTCGCTCTAATAATTGAGCCCTATTAACAACATCTGAATAGAGAAAAAATTTATGAGAAATGAGATATTGTCGTATGTCGGGTTTTAAACCTCTCGAAACATCCGCGTCATACGCTCCTCATTTTCCACCAAATGAGGTACAAACTCGATAACTCGTAAACTTTGCCTCGTCATTGAGACACCGCCATGTTGTTTTGTTCTAATCTGATGAACTTCACTTCCTTCATATGATTTAACACTTTCAGAAAGTATTTGTCATTAAATAGTTTCAAACGTCTCCCAAGACACATCTTTGAAAAGTACTTGGATGGATACGCTGCAACTGCATTCTCACACCAAGAGAAATCCGCTTCGCCATGGAACATAAAGGTGGCGAATGGAACCTTCTGTTCCTCCGTGCATCCCAAGACATCGAATATCTTGGTAATTTGCTTGACCCATGTTTTACGCCATGATCGGATCCGCTTTCCCTAAAATTCGGTGGTCCCAACTCTTTGAATCTGCTTGTTTGTGACAACCCGTGAATTGCTATCATTTCCTCCTGTATTTGGAACACGAGTCTCCTCAAATCGATTTTGCATGAAGCGCAAAAAACTTCTAAACATCCCTCGCTCATCATCTCGCCAAGTGGTGTTGTTCACGGGAGGAACATTGCCACGACTGTTGCACGTTCTCCTCGTTGGTGAGTATAAAGGCGTCTCCACAGTCTCATTTCCATTGTTAATATTCTCATTCGACATTCTCAAATCGTCATAAAACAAGGGTTAATTAAGGAAATCAATATATCACATAATATCCTTATATCTTGACCAACTAACAAATAAGCTTAGGTAGGACACACTAGCGAAGGATTTACTCGCTCTCCCTCCTAGTTCTATTCCCGATCTCCGCCAGAGATCATATCCCTAAGCTCGATACCAACCGTGGACGCCCCAAAATAGGTATACATCACCCATTAGAGTTGTCAATACATGGTACGTAAACAACTACAACTTTATTATTACAACAGTAAAACTGTGAGTTTGAATACAAATATTATCTTCTAGACAATATCTATACTCAAATAAATCCTCATCACATTTATTGATACATTATTTTACAAAAATGGCGAGGACTACTAAACAACTCTCTCTAGAACATTCATTCCACACCCCGACTCGTACTCACTATATTCTCGCCTCCTAAGAAGAAAAATTGAACAAAAAGGAAAAGGGTGAGCTCAACTAGCCCAGTAAAGAATATTATGACTAAGATAATATACAACAAATTATCGTTAGTCTTCAACAGGGAAAAATCTAATAGAATACAATAGACAACAAATTTTAAATCAATATTCGCAATGAAATAATAATTCATTAGAAGAGTTAAGTAGAGAATGCAAACTACTATCTTCTATGTATGAATTTAAAAGTTCATCGTCTATCTTTTATCCCCGTAACATCAATCAATATATATCCGAATCAAATATTCATCTTTTGCACTCATGTGCCAAAGATATTCATCATTGGTCATGTTCATCTAAACACTGTTCATCTTTTGCACTACGCCAAAGATATTCTTCAGAAATCATTCATCTGCACTACTGTGCCAAAGATATTCCATAATATCATCATTTAAGATCAAGATGATGAAAAATATTTTTAAAGAAACGAATCCGGTGAAACAAAATGACAAGGATTAAGGATTAAGGATTCAGTACTTTGTTTTATCCACGCCCAAAAATACCTCAAAAATAATTACAAGTGGTGTAAAATTCAAGAATGATCAAAACATGGATACAATCAAAGCTAGTATCCGTAATAGATATTTTGGACTAAAAGAAATTTTTTATTTTTCGATGAATAGTCTTTGTATTAAGTGAATAGTGTCAGATACGTGAATAAAGGCCGTATACGTAAATAGTAACTCTCGACACCAAAAGTTCCAAATTTGATAAAAACTTCAGATCAATATTTCAACATAATGATATTGAAGAAATAATATCATTACTGAAAAAAAATAATATCCTTACCTCACAAAGATAGTACTTCTAGTTGAAACACCGGATATAAAGCTATGACTCGAACTCTCAGACCAGTATAGCAATACTCAAAGTATACTCAAAATACTCACAAGAATACGCTCGATAATATAGAGAGAAAACTTCAGTTTCGGTGTGATTTTCAATTCTAACCTAAGCACCTATTTATAGGAAATTGCTAGAACACCAAAGCAAAAATTTAATAAATTAAAATATATATATATTTTCTAACGCACACTTAATTTGCCCAACATCAGCCACCAACCAGCCCACTACACAAGACTAACAACAAAAAATGTTTTTCTAATTTTAAATATTTTAAACTTCCAAAAATCAATTATTTTGGACTTTGAGCTTCAATAATTCATAATAAATAGCCCTTTACCCAGAAAATTTGAATCTCGCGCCTTTTTATAGGAAATTCAATTCTCTACAACTTTACAAAGAGAAAGTTTTTCCAAATTCCAAACAAAATTTGACCGAAATCCACAAACAGGCGATTTTACAAGCTATAATCAAATTTCAGTCAATAAATGGGGTCCACCGACATGTTTAACATGTTTTAAACATTTATTGCAACAAAAATATTCTTCCTCCTCGTATACTCATATATCCCACATTCGTTGTAAAAATATCACCATTATTATATTATTAAAATATAATAATATATTTAAATGAATTATTTTATCAGAAAAAGATAAAATTTCAATTTTCAACAATTGTCACATTAAAAATTTTCTCCATCTATATCCACATAAAATCAATATTTTTCTTATCATATGAATCAATAATTAATTATTCACAAATAATATTATAGTAATCACAATATTAATGACGAGGCGGTTCAGGAAAGAGAGGGGCTTTCAATAAAGATTTTTTTCCTTCTTGGCGCCGCAATTAGGTGACCAAACCTCTCCTTAGATGTAACTTTCTAGACATTGCCAATAATGTTATCCAATAATATTATTCAGGATAATATAAATTATTGCTCGATAATGGAAAATCTTGTGTAATGACAATTTATTCAAACAACAATAATATAAAATATCAATGCAAAGAATTATTGAATCAATAAAATATCGAATAAAGAATTCATCGTAACCATTATTAAGTAGTGCCTTCTTACGTAAGAATCAATAATTGGTGCAATACTGCGTGCTACCGTGTTTTAACCACCGAAAGTATTTTAAAAGATAATCTTGTAATAACTACGCTGTTATTTTTAAACAACTTATATTTGTCGTTTTCTTCATCCAATCGCTTTCCGTTATGGGGCCCACACATGGCTGCGCCGTCGTACGAATATTCCCCGACAGTATGAATATTCCACGACCAAACGAATATTCCCCGACAACAATGAATATTTTATAACCACTTGCTTATTTTGAAATATTTACGTATTTTACCCCTAACTATCCACATTAATCAAATCAACCCTTACTATTTCAAAATAATAAATAGAGAAAATTAAATTTCATTAATAATAAGTTGGGGTCTTACAATTATTCTGTTGGAATAACCTATTTGTGCGGTCTATCGCATGCATGATGATTTCTGTTGTTATTCCATTCTATTCTGTCGGAATATCCTCTCTGTGCATTTACGCCGGACCTGGTTCCATTATTTATTATTACATTGGAATAACTCGTCTGCATTTGATCTATCGCATGCATGGTGATTTCATTGTTATTCCATTTTTATTATTCTATCTAATATCTTGTCTATGCGTTTGCTGGACACGTTCCATTATTTATTATTCGCCGAATATATCATATGCATGCGTGCGTTCGCTCTAACACGGTTCCATTATTTATTCTTACGCCGGAATATCCTTCATTGGGAATAACACATGCATGCGATCTATCGCACGCATTTACGGTGAATCCTTCGTTATTCCATTCTTTATTATTCTGTTGGAATAACCTATCTATGTGGATTACCACATGCATGGTGAATGATCCTTTGTATTCAATCCTTAATAAATTGTGGAAGTGATTTGTATACGTGGATTACCGCATGGCGGGTGAAAATTCATTTGCAGTTTCATATATTCTATTATACTCAGTTGGTTAAAGTTTTGGCTTCTATACTCCATGAAATTAGTGGAATATCCTTGATATTTTCACTTCATCCAGTATCTTTTCATGAAAATATTCTTCTGAGCATTCTTGAATTTTACTCGACAGAGAAGTATCATGTTGACAATTTGGACGTTATTAATTTCTCGATAAATTAATTCTTGAACTTGTTTTATTGAATTATTATGTCATTGTCATCATCCTCATGCTTATATTATAATGAAAGTCATCTTTGGCTTACGTGCATAGATGGACTTAGTATGATTATGACCAAGGATCATTCGGTATAATCATGACCTGTAATGTTATAAACGATATGGTAAAAGTCCTCAGTGGCCTGTAATGCATTGATGGACAGTTTTTGGTATGATTATGACCAGGGATTGTTCGGTATAGTCATGACCATTGATGATTTAGTGAATATCCTTGGCCCGTAGTACATGGATGATTAGATGATGTGTTTTAGTTATTAAGCTGAGTCTCAGTGATAAAAATTGATGAAAACATTTTATACCATAGAAGATAGTAGATTTTATTCTCTACTTGACTCTTCTAATGGATTGCTAGTTCCGCTGCCGTTAAACTTGATGTCTATTATATTTTATCAGTTTAACATTGTTGAAGACTATTGATAATTTATTCTGCATTATCATAGTCATAATATTTCTTACTGGGCTAGTTGAGCTCACCCTTTCTTTCACTTTTCTCTTCAGGAAATGAGAATATAGCTGGGACGAGTTGGGGAACGGAGTGATGGTCCAGATGATAGTATTAGTAGTCCTCACTATTTTGTTAAATAGTCTGACAATAAATGTAATGAGGACTCCTTTGGGTGTGGATATTGTCTAGATGACAATATTCCTATTAAACTCTCAGTTTATGTATTGTCGTATATTACACGATGGTTGTATAATTAAATTTGTATTTGTATTCTGTACCATGTATTTGGCGACTCAAGATGGGTAATGTATACCTATTTTTGGGGGCATCACAATATAAATCTAGCCCTAGGTTTCAAATCAAAAGGGTTTCCGTTCATAGATGGCATCGATTTTCATTAAGGACTTAAGAAGATGCACCACAAAAAGTTCCCCACTGTCAAAGGGTACAAGAAGAAAGAGTTCCCTCAGAAGTACGAATTTGTGGCAGACATTGTTGGAAAATGCATATGCTGCAAGAGCTTCGGCCATAATTCTGTAAATGAAGTGTATCTCAAGCTCATGACAGCCATCAGTTGTGGGATACAACTTAACTATGGAGCCCTACTACTTGAATGGATTGGGAAGTGGGTTCTTAGCTCGAAGAAGTTAAAGAGCTCTGGAAAGATGCTCTACGAACGATTCATAAGTATTATCCTACAGTCTGCTTTAGGAGATAAGATAGGGGATGATGAAGGAGAGTCCATCAATCTGAACAGACGAATGACTCAGCAACTATTTAAAAACTGGAAAAGGAATCCAGCAGAGAATGTACGAATGATGTTTGAGTCTAGTGGTAGGACTGGTGATGCAAAGGAGTCCGGGATTCCAGGGAACATGTCTGTTGTTAAGGAGACTAAAGAAGTTGAAAAAGAAACCAATAAGGAGGAACCCATTGCCTTAGTCAGAAAAACCAAGGGCAAAAGAAAGCTGAAGGCTCAAATGGCAGAAGAACCCCATGGGTCAACCACTGATATACCACAAGAGCTTTCTGACATTGAAACTCTGAGGATCTTGAGAAGGAAAGAATAGTTAACTGAGGCAGATAAAGACAGAGCTACCATCTCTCAGCTGCTGAAGAAGAATAAAAACAGTCACAAGTCCAAGAGGCCATCTGTCTCCTCGATCATAGAGTCTCTACCGATCGTAGAGACCAAACTGGACGCCTCTCCCAAAGAAGTTGCTGCAATAAATACTCTGGGTGATCAACAGTTCAGAGCTGAAGAAAGTCCTAAGGCTGTGGCTCAGCCTAGGAAACCTAGAAGAAGGTTGGTCAAAAAGTACATCCTTGTCAATGAAGGAGTACTTAAAGAAGAAGACAAAAAGATTGTCACTGAGAAAGGGCTATCCGAAGCAAGACAAGAGAACACTGTTCAAGCTGAGGGGGAGCTACCTAAAGTTCCCACTCTAAAGAATGCTTCAGCTGAGGGGGAACTACTTGAAATGCAGATGGATGATCATGTTGAGGGGAAGCCTCATGATATCCTTATGGTAGAAAAGGCTGCTCCTGAAGAAAATGAGAGAGAACTAGAGCAACAAAATCACAAGGATGTGATTGATGTAGTGGAATCCTCAAAAGAAGACAGAGAAGAAGAAGAAGATGATGAGATCAAGATTATAGCTGTGGGCTATAATGGGTATAGGAGAGCTAACTATAATCTGTTGTTCTCCTATCTACCCATTATGCCTTTCCATAGAGCTCAAATTCTCAACTCCTGGGATCACATGTTCTAGAGCTTCAAAGCATATCCTGCAATCTCAGTGCTAGCTCATGGATTTCCCAGCAACTTCAGCTTTGCCAAACAGCTAATCACAAATGGATCTTCTTCAAAGAATGAGCATGAGGTACTATCTATTCCAATCCTTTTCAGGGTTAATCACTATCCACCATCATTTTCAGTCAATTTTATGAATTCCCAAGCTGTTTGGAAGTGATCCTATATCCACTAAATCAATTCCTAATTGCAGAATCTCAAAATTCTATAGCTGATGAACCAAATATGCCCAACTTCATTTTAATACCATTTCCTCTCATCTCTACGATTACTAACTCGAGCCCAATTGTAGAGTCACACGCTCAAATCGTAGAGCCACCTGCTCAAGAAGCCCAAACACAAGCCCCTCCATCAGATATTCCCTGCTCGTCCTCAAATGAATATTTCAACCTTGATCTTGCTCTTTACACCCTGCAAGATCAATTCAAAAGAGCCCCTCCTCCAAACAGTCCGCAACTCCTTGAACTCATATCAGATATTCCAACCAAAGCAGAACTATCTGAAGCATCCCAAAAAGTGACTAAGGACATACAGGAAGAACTTGAAGTTCACTCATACCTTGTTTAAATGAGGCTGACTCATCTAATTGATGCTGCCAACTCCCTCCCAAACACCCTAAGCTCCGAGCTCACAAAGAAGCTTCGGGAGATCATAAAGGAGATGATTCAGAGCATAAATGAAAGGGATCAAATTCATTTTCAAGCTGCTAAGAGACACATGGATGCTATTTTTATCCTACAATCTACTCAGGAGTCCCAGAACAATCTCATAATGGAAAGTCTCATGAATTTACGAACTGCAGTGAAAGAATTTCAAGAATTCTCCATGGGGCAAATGCAACAGACAGAGAATGTTCTGGCCATTCTCCAAAAGAGGGAAGCTCGATCTGGTGCTCTCATTAAAGAGAACCGTGAAGACATTGCTCAATCCTAAAATCAGCTAAACAAGCTTGTTCAAGGCATAACTCACTTATCTGAAGATATTCGAGCCCTTGATTCTGACATAAAGTGGGAGAATAAAGGGAAAGAAGATCAAGACAAGGGCATATGCACTTTCTCAACTCAATCATCAAGGAGTCCTACATGGCAGTTTCACCATCAAACTCCACGACCTGGCCATCAAACTCAAAGATCTAATCAGCAACAAATTATCATGGCTCAACCTTTAAGGAATCTAGGGCCAACTTCTAGCTCATAAGAAGTGACCACCACAGGCTTAGGAATGCCAATTGGAGATCCTGCATTCATGAATAGGCATGATCATAATCCAAGACTAAGTTAAAGTGAGCTGGAAGATCTAGCCAGGAGAGACGAAGCCAGCAGGAAAAGAAGAGCTGAGGAGTATACCAATCCTCCACAAGGAAAAAGGCCGAAGAAATAGAGATAAGTTGAAATTTAAATCTTATTAATGTAGTGAAACTTAAATGTAATATCTATCTTCAAACATCAATAAATTCATGCTTATTCTCTAGAAATTTCAGCTGCTCACTGAAATATTAAGTCATATTTACTTTGCTGCAACTACATATAGAATTTGATAATCATGACAACAAATCTCCTTGGTTATGTCAACATCAAATAGGGAGAGATTGTTGGAAGAGTGCATATTTTGATTTCATGTTTAAAGTAAATGCTCATGATTTTATGTAAAGTCCTTCAAGAAATATATGTACAAGGACTTAGTGATAGATCAAATTTGTTAGGTTGATCTAAGCTTTTAATGTTTATCATTCTGTAAATAGATGTATAGATAAAGAGATCAAAGATGTTAGGCTGATCTATGTCTTGAAATGTAATAGATAGGCTTCAATAAAATCTTAGTCTATTGAGCTGATCAAGAGTTTGCAGAAGCCAAGGCAGAATCGTAGAGCGTCGAGGATCGTAGTATGTCTGCCTTGAAGGGCCTCTCCAAGAATCGTAGAGTGGTCCAAACGTTTGCCAAAGCCAACTCAGAGATCGTACTGTGCTCTCGGAAATGTAGAGTCTATAAGACAAGCAAGTGAAGATTGTAGTGTGCCATTCCTTAAGAGAAATCGTAGTGTTCTCGTTTGATAGCATCAGATCAAGTACCAAGGTGGCAAGACACCACGATCTAAATCGTAGAGTATCATCTGCCTGTGTCAAAAGCATTGAGCCTTGACTATTTGTTTAAAGATAAATCTTAACAAATGTGGAATGGGTTACAAACGTTGAAGTACTCACCAGTCCCAATGGCATAAAAAGTATCCTTAGTATATAACAAAGAAACGTATTGAAGAAGATAAGGAAAGGACCATGGGTCAGAGAAAAACACCTTTTCAGGTGTTAGGTGAGAAAGTAGTCTGCTGTGTCAGTGGGCTAGAATGAAATTCAGAAGATATGCAGAAACGTCTCCATCAAAGTTCAGAAATGTCAAACGCATTTAATGCTTTAACGGATAGCTTCAACGGACAGATTTCAAGGATCACATATATGCAAAACATTTGCAGATGATGAAAACGAAGCAAGCATTGAACAAAAATGAAGAGAACACTCAACGCTCAACTCTACGATCTGAGAAAAAGAGAAAGCTTGCTCAGCTACTCAGTTCTTTTGAACAAAGAGCTTAACAACAACTGAGTAGCACCAATCAAGAACTCAATAACTTCCAATCAAGTGAAGTAAGAAGTTTTAAGTCAAAATGACTTGAAGAGTTCTAAAGTGAATTGTGAAGAACCAAGTCTGCTGGACTTGAAGAGTTCAAGAGTGAACTAAGAAGTTCCTAGACTGCTGGTCTAGAAGGAATCTGTGAGATTCAGAAAGTGTAAAAGATATCCTTAGTGGATTTCCTACTCAAGGAGTAGAAAAGTGGACTAGGAGCTTTAAGATTTATAATTTAATTTATCTAGAATTCAATAATGTCCAAATTGTCAACATGATACTGCTTTGTGGAGTAAAATTCAAGAATAATATTGAATCAAAAATAATTTGGGCTAAAAAGAAATCAATTTTTATCATTAATAGTACTCTAAGTGAATAATAACTGAGGGAATAATACCCGTGAATAGTACTTTGGGAATAAGAACCCCGTGAATAGTACCCCGACGTGAAAAAGTTAAAACTTATCAAGAATGCTCAGAATAATATTTTCATAAAAAGATACTGGATGAAGCGTAAATTTCAAGGATATTCTACTAATTTCATGGAATATAGAAGCCAAAATTTTAACAAAATGAATGTAAAATTCAAAATCTGAAATGAAATAATATTACTTACATACTACAGAGTATGGAAGAAAATATTATTTCATATGAATATTGAAAAAAAATAACATCCCTTACCTTGAAAAGAAGAGTATTCCAACTGGTATATCGGGGATATTCTTGAAGAAAACTTATACTGTTTTCTACGCTCAAAGCTTCCTTACACTCTAAAGAAATACGCTCAATATTATAAAAGAAGAATTCTCTGATTCTAGAATGATTTTCAATTCTAACTAAGCATCATATTTATAGAAAAATGGAAAGGATACTATTTGAATTAGAAAATCACGGACGCACAATGTTTGAAATTAAACGAATTCACGGGCGCCGAACTTATTCACAAGATTTACTGTGCATTGCATAGTAAAATACTATGCAATTAAAATATAATATATTCTATTTTTCATAAAAAATAAAACTTATTATAATTTAAATATAATAATAGTAATAATAATAATAATAATAATACTAACCTACCTTATACGTAACACCTCCCCCCTTTTTCATCCCAGACAATCCTATATATATATAAATATATAATAATTATAATATATATATATATATATATATATATATATATAAACAAAACTGAGATAACTTCTACCGACAATTTTGAAAATGGGTAAATGGGGGTCCATATAATAAGCAAAACTTACAACAAATATTTCATAAAATCCCTTTAATTTATTCATCATTATTATAACTTGCAATATTAACAACCAGATCGTTCCCAGGAAAGAGGGGGCTTTTCGATAAGGATTTCTCCCTATTGGCGCGCAATTAGGTGACCAAATCTCTCTTTGATAGAATTTTCTAGACATTGTTAATTATACAAATAATAATATGAATAGCTTGTCATCTCAATTATTGATTTAATAATATATAAAATATTGTGACAATAATTGAATCAAATAACGTGAGATACTATGTAGTAACTATTGTGGCAATAATTGAACACAACTAAGTGACTTCTCACGTAAGCATCAATAATCAATACCGTGTGCTACTATGCAACCACGCGTATTACTGTACTTTTAACACCTGGTATTTCAACAATTAACGGTAAAACTTTCACCGTTATTTTTATAAAAAGATATTTTTATCTTTTTCTCATTTCAATAATAATTTCGTTGTGGGGTCCACCAATGATTTTGCCGTCGAACGAATATTCCATGTTAAAATGAATATTCCCGACCAATCGAATATAATATAACAACTTGAGTACTTTAAAAAATCTATAAATATTACCCACAACTATAACATTATATCAAATTCACTCCTTAATATTCAAAAACGATATTTATAGAAAAATTCATCTTTATTCATATAAGTTGGGGCCTTACAACCTCCCCTTCTTATGAATTTTTGCCCTCGAAATTAGGGTACATACCTGGTATGTCGAAGAGGTGAGGATACCTTGATTTCATTTCAGATTCTAACTCCCAGGTCATTTCCTCAACATCTTGGTTTCTCCAAAAAACATTGACTTGAGGTATAAACTTGGAGCATAGAATATGTTCTTTCTTATCCAAGATTTTAACAGGAACCTCTTCATACATTAAATATTTCGCTATTTTGTCCGGTTCTAACTCAATAATGTGGTTCGGGCCTTCAACATATTTACGTAACATGGATATGTGAAAAACATTATGAACACGAGACATACATGGCGGCAAAGCGAGTCTATAGGCCACAGTTCCTACTCGGTTAAGGATTTTAAATGGGCCAATGAATCGAGGATTGATCTTTCCTCTCTTTCCAAATCTCGTAACTCCCTTCCATGAAGCTACACGTAACAACACATGTTCTCTAACATTGAATTCCATGTCCTTCCGATGAAGATCAGTATAACTCTTTTGACAATCTTGTGAGGTTTTTATACGTTGTCGAATCATTTGAATCTTTTTTGTAGTCATGCGTACCAATTCTGGTCCCAACAACGTTGCTTCACCCACCTTGTCCCAACATACTGGAGAACGAAACTTTCTTCCATACAACGCCTCAAATGGAGCAACGCCTCAAAGTAAATCTTGGGTCTCGATCAGAAACTATGGATACTTGCATACCATGCAGTTTTATAATCTCATTTATGTATATACGAGCAAGAAGTTCAAGTGTATAAGTTTCTCATATAGGTAAGAAATGAGCCAACTTGGTCAATCTATCAACAATGACCCAAATTGCATCTATGCCTTGAGAAACCTTGGGAAGACCAGTAACGAAATCCATGGTAATGTGCTCCCACTTCCATTTTAGAATTTCAAGTGGTTGCAATGGACCTTTTGGTACTTGATGCTCTGCCTTAACTCGTTGACAAGTTAAACACTTTAAGATAAACTCCGCTATCTCTCCCTTCATATTGCTCCACTAAAATGTATGTCAAAGATCACGATACATTTTGGTACTCCCAGGATGGATTGCAAACGGTGTGTTGTGGGCCTCCATCATGATTTTATACTTTAAATCAGGGTCGTTAGGAACATAAATTCTAGAGTTGACTCATAGTATTCCTTCTTCATCGATTATTACTTCCGAGATAACACCTTCATGCACTTTCTTTCTCATACGCATTAGCTCCAGGTCTTTAACTTGAGCAGCTTTAACTTTATCGATTAAAGTCGGTTCCACTCGTATATTCGCCATCATCACATGGGTCCCTGGAGTCTTTAACTCTATTTCCATCCTTTCCAAGTCATACAAAATGGGTCTTTGCGTTGACAATATTGCACTCGTACCCACATATGATCTTCCACTCAATACGTCAGCTATTACGTTCACTTTTCCAAGATGGTATTGGATGGTATAATCATAATCTTTCAATAACTCAAGCCATCGTCATTGCCGCATGTTGAGTTTCTTTTGAGTGAAGAAATATTTGAAGCTTTTATGATCTGTATAGATCTCCACTTTCTCCCCATACAAGTAATGCCTCCAAATTTTAAGTGCGAAGACAACATCTGCCAACTCCAGATCATGAGTAGGATAATTCCTCTCATATTCTTTAAGTTGTCGAGAGGCATAGACTATGACTTTCCCATGTTGCAAGAGAACACATCTTAACCCTTTGCCCGAAGCATCACTGTAGATGACAAATCCCTCCGAACCAAATGGTATTGTCAGAACAGGTGCTTAAATGAGTCTCCTCTTAAGTTCTTGAAAACTCTTCTCACATTCCTCGCTCCAATCGAATTTTGTATCTTCCCGGGTCAGCTGAGTTAATGGAGTAGCGATTCGAGAAAACTCTTCTCTGAATCTCCGATAATAACACTAAGCTGAGAAAGCTACATACTTCGGTCACTAATTTAGGTTGCTCCTAGCTTTGAATTGCTTCAATCTTTGCTGGGTCAACAGATATTCCGTGACTTAATATCACGTGCCCAAGGAATGTTACTTCCTTAAGCCAGAACTCGCATATCTTCAACTTGGCATAAAGCTTGTTTTCATGAAGCTTTTGGAGTATCAGCCTCAAGTGTTGCTCATGATCTTCACGGCTTTTGGAATATATGAGAATGTCATCAATAAAGATAACAACAAAATGATCCAAATATTCCTTAAATACCCGGTTCATCATGTCCATGAAGGCAGCAGGAGCATTAGTCAATCCAAAAGATATGACTAGGAATTCATAATGCCCGTACCGAGTTCTGAAAGCCGTCTTTAGAATGTCATCAGTTTTAATCTTTAATTTGTGATATCCGGAATGAAGATCAATATTTGAAAAGAATTTGGCGCCTTGCAACTGGTCAAACAGGTCATCAATGCAAGGCAACGAGTATCTATTTTTGATAGTGACATGGTTCAACTCCCAATAATCATTACAAAGTCGCATACTCCCATCTTTCTTTTTCACGAATAGAATAGGATCACCTCAAGGAGACATACTAGGACAAATGAAATCGATGTCTAATAATTCCTGCAGTTGGGTCTTTAACTCTTGAAGTTCGATAAGAGCCATTCGATATGGGGCTTTGGAAATGGGTTTTGTACCGGGTTCAAGGTCGATACAAAATTCAATTTCACGCTCTTGGGTTAGGCCAAGAAGTTCTTCAAGACTTATAAATAGTGGATGTAATGAAGGTTTCTCCCAACGAAGTTTCAACAGATAAGTCAAAGTCTAATTTCTTCGGAGTCAAATTTAAACGTTGAGCGCAATTAGGAGAAATAAAAGAATGGGTAGAACCGGTATCAAATAAGGTATAGACTTTGCTAGAGTTTATGATAAGCTTACTTGTGATGACCTCGTTTGGGTTCCTTGCTTTCTAGGAGGTCACGACAAACACTCTCCCTTGAACTACTGGTTTTGACTTTTTTGGAACGGCCTTTGGTGCCTCTATCCCGGCTGGACTTGGCTTCCCTAAATGAAAAAATCAAGCTAGGTGACCTTCTCTTCCATAATTATAACATGTTTTGGACTGTTGCGGACAGTTTGGACTGATATGTCCCTCCCCTCCACATTTGAAGCATATGATAGGTGGTCGTTCTTCTTCCTTAACAACGGGTGCTGGTGCTGACGTCTTTCCATCATTGTTGAATCTCTTCTTCTTGAAATGTCCACTTTTATTATCTTGGCCATGATTACCACCGAAGTGGTTACCATTTCTGGCATGTTGATTCCCTCCACGTTTGTTGTCACCGCTTTGATGACTGCTACCACTGGTATTATCGACTTATCGGCTGCTCTCTCTTGGTTGGGTTGACTCATTATTGCGCTCCAATAACTGAGCCCTATTTACAACATCTGCATACAAACACAGTTTGTGAGAGATAAGGTATTGACGTATCTCGGGTTTTAAACCTCTTAAAAACATCCGCGTCATTCTCTCCTCGTTATCAACTAAATGGGATGCAAACCGGGACAACTCGGCAAACATAGCTTCGTACTGCGCCACGGTCATATTGTTTTGCTCAAGCTTGATGAACTCTACCTCCTTCATGTGATGAATACTTTCAGGAAAGTACTTATCATTGAATAGCTCTTGGAACTTCTCCCAAGACATTTTGAGTGCGGCATGTTGAGTATGCTTTACAGATTTCCACCAGTAATCTACCTCTCCTCGCAACATGAAGGTGGCAAAGGGAACCTTTTGCTTCTCAGAACATCCCAAGACATCAAATATCTTGGTGATCTGCTTTATCCACGTCTCCGCCTTAAGTGGTTTTGGCTCTCCCAAAAACTCTGGTGGTCCTAGCTCCTTGAACTGCTTAGCTGTGACCGTCCGAGAGTTGCTAGTGTTTCCACCTGCATTTTGGATAGGAGCTGCTCTCGCCTGATGTTGCATGAATTGCATAAAGCCTCTGAACATCCCATCGTTCATCATTTGATCGGTGTTGTTGTTTACCTGATGATTATTATCTTCCTGTTGCACATTATCTTGGGAATTGATCTGTGGTGACTCAACGGTCTCCTGTGCTCCATTGCTATTCTCAACATTCTCGGATGTCATTTTCAAATACTGCCACAAAACAAGGGTTAATTGACATTCCACATATTATCCCTATATTCTGACCAACAATTAAATAATAAATAAACTTGGGTATGTCATACTAGAGAAGGAATTACCTGTCTCCCCCCCCCCCCTAAATCTAGTCTCACATCCCAGCCATGGATCATATCCCTAAACTCTAATACCAACTGTGACGCCCCCAAAATAGGTATACATCACCCATTTTGGGTCGCCAAATACATGGTATAGAATACAAATACAAACTTAAATATACAACATGAGCTGTGAGTTTAAATACAAATATTGTCTTCTAGACAGTATTCAAACTCAAAATAAGTCCTCAATACATTTATTATCACACTATTTCACAGAATAGTGAGGACTACTAATGCAAACATATGGACCGTCACTCTGTTCCCCGACTAGTCCCAGCTATATTATCATTTTCTAAAGAGAACAATGAAAGCAAAGGGTGAGCTCAACTAGCCAAAACTTTAACAAAATGAGTGTAGAATTTGAAATCTGAAATGAAATAATATTACTTACATACTACAGAGTATGGAAGAAAATATTATTTCATACAAATATTGAACAAAAATAACATCCCTTACCTTGAAAAGAAGAGTATTCCAACTGGTATAGCTAGGATATTCTTGAAGAAAACTTATACTGTTTTCTATGCTCAAAGCTTCCTTACACTCTAAAGAAATACGCTCAATATTATAGAAAAAGAATTCTCTGATTCTGGAATGATTTTCAATTCTAACTAAACATCCTATTTATAGAAAAATGGAAAGGATACTATTTGAATTAGAAAATCACGGACGAACAGTGTTTGAAATTAAACGAATTCACGGGCGCCGAACTAATTCACAAGATTTACTGTGCACTGCATAGTAAAATACTATGCAATTAAAATATAATATATTCTATTTTTCATAAAAAACAAAACTTATTATAATATAAATAATAATAATAATAATAATAGTAACCTACCTTATACGTAACACCTCCCCCCTTTTTCATCCCAGACAATCCTATATATATATATATAAATATATAATAATTATATTATTTATATATATATATATATATAAAAACAAAACTAAGATAACTTCTACCGATAATTTTGAAAAATGGGTAAATAGGGGTCCATATAATAAGCAAAACTTACAACAAATATTTCATAAAATCCCTTCAATTTATTCATCATTATTATAACTTGCAATATTAACAAACAGATCGTTCCCAGGAAAGAGGGGGCTTTCCGATAATGATTTCTGCCTATTGACGCGCAATTAGGTGACCAAACCTCTCATTAACAGAACTTTCTAGACATTGTTAATTATGCAAATAATAATATAAATAACTTATCATTTCAATTATTGATTTAATAATATATAAAATATTGTGACAATAATTGAATCAAATAACGTGAGATACTATGCAGCAACTACTGTGGCAATAATTGAACACAACTAAGTTACTTTTCACGTAAGCATCAATAATCAATATCGTGTGCTACTATGCAACCACACGTATTATTGTACTTTTAACACTGGGTATTTCAACAGTTAACGGTAAAACTTTCCCCGTTATTTTTATAAAAAGATATTTTTGTCGTTTTCTCATTCCGACAATAATTTTGTTGTCAGGTCCAAAGAATGATTATGTAAATGCATTTAATATTTCCTATTAAAACGAATATTTCCCGACCAATCGAATATAATATAACAACTTGCGTACTTTGTAAAATCTATAAATATTACCCACAACTATAACATTATATCAAATTCACTCCTTAATATTCAAAAACGATATTTATAGAAAAATTCATCTTTATTCATAAAAGTTGGGGTCTTACAGAAGGTGTTAGGCACCCCCCGACGTCCGTGATAACACGGTTATCGCCATTTTCCATTAACTTCTACCTATTTATGTGTGTGTGTGTGTGTGTTAGGTCCATGTGTAGTTTGTTTGGAAGTAGTGCTATGTCTCGTTCGCACCTATATAAAAAGGGATTGACTTTTGTATAAAAGGTCAATTTTAACAAGATATAGCAGAAATGTTTTGGAAAACATGTTTTTTCAAATCCTTGTGCTCAATAGTAATTGAGGCCTTTGATACTTCTATTTTATTATGTGTTCAACTTGATTGCTTTTATTTTCGAGAAAATAAGATACATAGAATGATCTTAGAACTCTCTTTCATGCGCATGAGAGCCGTCTAAGGAAATTTAGACCAAGTGAATAATTTACAAAGTCGGTCAGTAAATTTGAAAATGTCCATCACGAGAACCGAATCTAGATTAAGAGACTGAATCTGTGATCACATTATTCCTAGGCTCATATGTGAAAATAATATGTGCAAAAGCTAGAAAAACTGACTAGATTTGAGTAAATCTAAGCATTCCAACTTCAACGGTTCCAGTTTAGTTACCATGAACAGGTCAAAGTGAGAAATAGCCAGATTTAGGCAAATCTAGCTCGCAGGATGATAAAAGCTAGGAAAAGAACTAGATTTGAGTAAATCTAAACCATTCCAGCTTCAATGGTTCCAGTTTAGTCACCATGAACTGGTCAAAGTGAGAAATGGCCAGATTTAGGCAAATCTAGCCCGTAGGCTGAATAACAATTATATATATATATATGAACGATCGGTACGTCACGGAGTAAACTCAGCGCAGACTTGAAGCGTAATATATACATATATATATATATATATATATATATATATATATAAGTAGTAAAAGGCCACGAAGTGATCTACAGCCAAACATGAATGTAAATATATATATATATATATATATATATATATATATATATATATATATATATATATATATAAAGCGATAAAAAAGCCACGGATCGACGATTTATTCTTACCCACACAATGCAACTCTCAACGTTAGTAGATATATATATATATATATATATATATATATAGAAGTGATAAAAGCTTAAAATCTAAAAGGTCTTACGGTGAATCACAAGAAGACTTTATATAGCTTTTGACGCCTGAAAACTCGATTTCCACCAGTTAAACTTTAGTATGCTACAAAACACGAGCTTACAAGTGTTTATAAAAAAGAATCACACAGTTTGGAGCACTCTAGAAGAGATTACAGGCTGAAATGGGTAGAGTTTTCTCTCATTTCTTCCTTTTTTCTTACATTTTATGGCTGATGGGGGGTCTATTTATAGACCAAAAGTCTTTCATGGGTCTACAAGCATGCAAGCAAAGAAGTCTCGCTGGCATTTGCCCGAAAGCTTCTCCGACGAGGTGGGTCTGTCGTCTCAAGCACGCGATGCACTCAGACGATGCATTGTCCGCTTGAACCTTCATAACTTTCAATCCGAGAGTTCGATGGAAGTGTTCCATACCATTCTGGAAAGCTCTTTCCAAGATCTATGGAATGAAATAGGGCTTGCCCTTTTTTAAATCCAGGAATATGGGTCTATGACCGAAATGGTATTTTTGGGTCTCCGTAGGCAGTTCGTTGAGCTGTTTTGTGTAATTTGCCCTCGGAAGTTAAGATATGTTTCTTTTGGGACATATTTTGAAGTAGTTTGAGTTGATTTGATTTAAGTTAAGGCTGAGTTGGAAAAATGTCCTTTTTGTCCTCCCAGGGTTATCTCTGGTTTTGGCGCAGTTGTAGCAGTCTTTTCTCAGGGTTATATTTGAGATTGACCTGTTGTTGACTCTGACTGTCCTCAACGTTATCTCTGAGGTTGGCTTCACCTCCGGGGTAAACTTCGGGCATTGAACTTGATCTCCTGGGGTTATCTCTGGGATTTGGAAAATGGATCTCCCGGGGTTATCTACGGTGTTAAAACTGATGTTTTGGTCCTCCAGGGTTATCTCTAGAGTGTGAAAAAGATGTTTTTGTCCTCCTGCATAGTTAGTTACAGGAAAATGAAATTTTGAGTGTGTACAATGATCTCAAGTCTAAGGATCACTTGTACTACTATCACTTCAGGAATTTCTATTGACAGACAAGTAAAACTCCATTAGGTATTCCTTAGCGAGCCACATTCAATGAACTTATTCTCCAATAAGCACTTACATACTTGCTTTAGTGTCTCCACACAAATGATCATGAGATCAATCATCCTTATCCAATGAGCAAGCAACGTATGTACAAATCTATCCCGATTCACTAATCCCCTTTTTAGTAATCTAACGATTGGGAAATTTTTTATTTTGTGAGCTATCTAAGAATTTAGATCTCATTAACATAATCATCATTATGATTCTAAAAGCATTGCTCAAAACTATGGGTTTATCACATATTATAAAACAACACCATGTAGATAAATTAAAACCTTTTAAACTAAATAATTCTTTTATTAATAAATGAATAAGATTGTTACAAAGTATACGCTTTATCATCAAACATGACTGGCTTGTGTGCATACTACTTTCAATCTCCCACTTGCAAAATCGTCACTGGTTCCTCCATCTACAATGTTATTGCCTAAACCTACAAATACGAATTCTGTACGGCCTCTAAGGAAAATTCTTGTCTCTGTGGCGAGTATGCTATTTCCTAAGCCCAGACCGGCTAGTGGGAAAGAAGTCCTAATTCCAGACCCATATATGGAGGAAAGGAATCAAAGGCACAAATAAGACATAAAGAGACGGTTATCAAAGATGTACTTTCTGGTGCATACCGAGGGTATGAACAAGGATATCTCATATGACGACTATTCATATGTCATGGTCATTATTCAAGAGGAGAAGGATGATAATCGCCCCTTCATCACAGCTGTCCAACATGACTTGACCCTAGGTAATTGGAGCAGCACTCCTTGCATTTGCCGAAAAAAGGTAAAAAGGGCAGAAAATCCCTCTGCCTTGTAGATAGCATTAACTGCTTACTTTTGTTGCATAGTATTAGTAGTTGCTTTTTTTATGTCATGCTAACACTTTGTATGATCAAACAATTTCATATATTAAGTGAAATCATTTTATTTCAGGACTTAAGAGTTAGATTTGTCTAAACTTGTTGATGGGATACCAATTCTTCACAATGATTGCAACTTTAATATAAAGTTGGACTCTTACTTGATGGAGATTGAGTAAGAGGACTATGAGGTGTCTGAGGAGATCAAAGAATGGGTCGAAGACAAACCCAAACCAAACCTTGATCAAACCACCTCTTTCAACCTAGGAACCTCAGAAAACCCCAAACAAATTTAGATTGGCATGGACCTTACCCCAAGCCAAAGGAATGACATGGTTGTTTTATTGACCCAATTCTAGGATGTCTTTGCATGATCTCATGAAGACCTGATCGGTTTGTCAACTGATAACGTCATTTATCGCCTACCCATTAAAGAGGGATTCAAACCAGTCAAACAAAAGCTTAGGCGATTAAAACCTGAGTGAAGTTTGAAAGTCAAGGAAGAAATTGTGAAATAATTTCAAGCCAGCGTTATCATGGTATCAACATACCCTGAGTGGCTATCAAACATAGTTCTCGTACCTAAACCCGGAGGGAAGGTGCGAGTATGCGTGTATTACAGGGATTTTAACAAAGCTTGTCTCAAAGACAACTTTCCAATGCCATTTATCCACATACTCATTGACAATATAGCTTAGTATAACATGTACTCCTTTGTTGACTACTTTGTTGGGTACCACCAAATCATGGTTGCTGAAGAGGACCAGAGACGAAAGCATTCATCACTGCTTGGGGAACCTTTTGCTACAGACGGTTGTTATTCGACCTTATCAATGCCGGAGCTACCTATTAGCGAGCCATGATGGCTCTTTTCCATGATTTAATGCACAAAGAGATATAAGTCTATGTGGACGACATCATTGTCAAATCCCAAAGGTGAGAAGACCGCATAGACCATCTCAAAAAGCTCTTCAATCGGTTGTGAAAGTATAACTTAAAGCTAAATCCGGCCAAGTGCGCCTTCGACGTCAAGTCAGGTAAGTTGCTGGGATTTTTAGTGAGCCACAAAGGCATTGAGCTGGATCCTGCTAAAATTCAAGTCATTACTAAGATGCATATACCCCAGACAGAGAGGGAAATATGGGGATTTCTGTGAAGAATCAATTTCATCATCAGATTCATCTCCCAACTCACAGCAACCTGTGAGCCATCTTTAAGTTGTTAAGGAAGAACTCCTCTAAGAAATAGAACGAAGAGTGTCAAAAAGCCCTCCTTTCCATTAAAGAACAATTGGTCAAAGCTCTTATCTTGGTACCTCCTAGGGATGATATTCCCCTATTTATGTACTTGTCAATCAATGACAATGCCATGGGCTGCATGCTGGGATGAAAAGACGATAGAGGCAAAGAAAGAGCTATCTATTACCTCAGCAAAAGATTCAGCATAAGTGAGCACAAGTATACCTTGATTGAAAAGACTTTTTGTGCATTATCATGGGCTTCTATGAGATTACAACATTATCTCCATGGTCACACAACCCATCTCATATCCCGCATGGATCTTGTCAAATACATATTCAGCAAACCCATGTTGAATTGTCGACTGTCCAAATGGTAGTTGATCCTCTAATAATTCGGCATCATATACGTGACTCAAAAGTCTATCAAAGGTCAAGGAATTACGAATCAATTGGCCGAAATACCATCAGGGGATTTCAAACCCTTTGAAACATATTTCCCCGATGAAGGGGTAATGATAATTTAGCAACACCATCAAGGGAATACATTCCAGTCACGGAAGATGTATTTTGATGGAGCTGTAAACATGGAAGGTGCCAGAGCAGGAGATGTTCTGGAGTCTACTTTGGGAGACAATATCCCATTGCTATCAAATTGCAATTTGTCAGCACCAACAACAAAGCTGAGTATGAAGGCTATATAATGGGGTTGAAACTAGCCCAATCCATGGGTGTCAAACGATTAACTGTCTTTGGAGATTCTGAGCTGGTGATTAAACAAACCATTGGGATCTATCACACCAAGGAATTACATTTTCAGCCTTACCATCGGCAAGTTATCCAGAAGGCTTCAGAGTTTGAAGAAATATCCTTCCTCCACATTCCTCAGAACAGGAATGACTTTGCTGATTCATTGGCAACTTTGGCCTCCTTGATCAACATATCTAAAAAGGGAAGCATTCTAAATATTAAATTTTCCAGCCAAAAGGCCCCAGTCTATGGGAATTCACTATTGGAGCCGCTCCCTATTTTATCATTTGAATGTCTGATATTTGCAAGGAGGAAAAAGGCTATGCTTAGGCCTTTGGCCTATACACGTAAGGAAGAAAGTGACAATGATTTTGGAACAAGGCTCTCAGTAGTTGAACAGTGGTTCTTAACTTAATTCCTTTTTGGCTTACTAGTTCACATTTGATGACTTAATGTTATTACAAAATGAAAAGTTAGGGATTATATATACCCCTATCATAAAATTCATGTACATTAAGTCTAGTCCAATTAATATTTATAACATGTATGGACGCAATTTAATTGATAACTAATAATTCCATATTTCCTTAAAAATTTATTATTTAATTACACGTAAATGTTATAATAAATATTTATTTACTTAAATTCATTTTCTCCCATTAAAATACTCATTTAATTTCCCCACCACACATCATATCGTCACATGAGCTACTTTATGCAATTTAGTGAATTATCTAATTTCATTCATTTATATCATATGTTCTCATTCATATATTAATATCACACCTCATATTATCTAATGCATGAAGAAACTTTAGTATGAAAGGCTACACATTATATGTCGTTGCACATAGTAATTAATTAATGAGGATTAGTCTATCATAGTATATTTAATATAATACTAATTAATCTCATTATTAACTCATTCCTTCATTAATTTACTTAATGAATTTCTTAGTCTTTCTTTATGCCATAATAGGTAATTCTCATAAGCTTTAAATTAATCTTTTCATCAATTTTACCATATTACTCAATTATCATAAGGCTTATTCAATTAAATGAATGATCACAAACTCATGCCACAATATATATATATATATATATATATATATATGTTCAAATAAATATTCAAATAATTATTATTCTCAGCAATAATATTATTTATTAAAAATCGCGGGTATTACAATAGACGTAAGATTTGTCTTATTTTACTTCGCTTGACTTTTGGGTTTACTACGTGACACATTTTATCTTATATTTTTTGCAACAAAAATTGAGGTAAAATATCAGATATGGAAACGCGTAGGACTATTATTGAGACATCATATGAACAAATTGGGAATTTAGGTAGTGCTAGGATGGAATTCACAGGTCTGCCCATGTCCGAATCCCCATATGCACATAGGCATATATACACCTAGCCCAATGAGTGTAAACTCATCCAAAATGTATCCTATCCCATGATCTCAGTCTCGTGTTCCGGTGACCATTTTCATCATAATGAAAATACTTTCCTTTAGGCTTAACCTAACCTTCACCCTGTTTCTTTATGATCCCCTAGTACCAGAAAATTTTGAATTCTTTTTTTTTGTTGATTTATTTTTCTTGCCAACCTTAGTCTTAGCAACATTAGCCTCAGCTACATGGACAACTGGCTTAGCTGCTAGAATAACTTGGGTCGATTGAAGCTATTTCATTAACTCAGGGAGAGTATAATGAAATTATCCCATATTGTAGGTAACTATGAAATTTTTAAAAGTATCGGGCAATGATTGCAGCAACATGTCAATTTGCATATCCACATCGACATTTACTACGAGGACCTCCAGTTCGCTAAAGCGAGAAAAAAACTTGAGACAATGCTCACCCACTGGAGTTCCCTCAACCATTTTTTATTTCATAAAACACTTCAGAATACTCTGCCTTATGACACGAGCATGCTCACCAAACATACCATGCAAAGATTATATCATGGCTTTAATAGTTGGAACAGCCATATGCTGATGCTGCAAAATATTGGATAAAGAGCCCAAGATTTAACATTTAACCATCTCATCAGTGTGACGCCCCCAAAATAGGTATACATCACCCATCTTGGGTCGCCAAATATATGGTACTAAATACAAATACAAACTTAATTATATAACATGAGCTGAGAGTTTTTACACAAATATTATCTTCTAGACAATATCCAAACTCAAATGGAGTCCTCATTACATTTATTGTCACACTAAATAGTGAGGACTAATAAAACAACCATCTCGGACCATCACTCTGTTCTCCGACTAGTCACAACTACGTTCTCATTTCCTGAAGAGAACAATGAAAGCAAAAAAGGTGAGCTCAACTAGCCCAGTAAGAAATATTATGACTAAGATAATGCAGAATAAATTATCGTTAGCCTTCAATAGTGTTAAACTGATAGAATATAATAGACAACAAGTTTAACTATAGCGGAATAAACAATCCATTAGAATAGTCAAGTAGAGCATGATATCTACTATATTCTATAATTTAATAGTTATCATCAATTTTATCGCTGAGACTCAACTTAATAAATAATCCATATAACTGAATTATCCATGCACTACGGGCCAAGGATATTTATTAGTATCACGTCCACGAATCATCCAAGCACTACGGGCCAAAGATATTCGTGTTATCACTAATGGTTCTGATCATGCCAACAACTATCCATCAATGCACTACGGGCCAAAGAGGACTTACCACATCATTTGTCTGTAACATTACAGGTCATGATTATACCAATACAAACTTTCCTAGTCATAATCATACCAATCAACAGTTCATGTATGCACTACGGGCCAAAGATGACTTTCATCACAATATAAGCATGAGGATGATGACAATGATATAAGAATTTAATTAAATAAAAACAAAGGATAAATTTTAAAGATTTATAATTCAATTTATCCAGAATTCAATAATGTCCAAATTGTCAACATGATAATGCTTTGTGGAGTAAAATTCAAGAATAATATTGTATAAAAAATGATTTGGACCGAAAAGAAATTAATTTTTATCATGAATAGTACCTTAGGTAAATAGTATTCGAGTGAATAGTACCCCGTGAATAGTACTTTGAGAATAGTAACCCGTGAATAGTACCCCGACATGAAAAGATTAAAAATTATCAAGAATGCTCAGAATAATATTTTCATGAAAAGATATTGGATGAAGCGCAAATATCAAGGATATTCTATTAATTTTATGGAGTATAAAAGCAATACTTATCAACATAAGTGTATAATTAGGAATATGAAATGAAATAATATTACTTACATACTACAGAGTATGGAAGAAAATATTATTTCTTATGAATATTGAACATGAATAATATCACTTACGAATACGAAAGAAATAATACCCCTTACCTTAGTAGGAGATTGGATACTGCAATAGTGTAGTAATAGAATACTCTTCTTCTTTCTCTCTTATTCTCTATATACTTTCTCTCTCTATAGCTTGAATGAATTGGTGAAAAATAATGAAGAAATGAGCTTCTATTTATAGGCTTGGCAGAGTAAGGGTAAAATAGTCTTTTCGCCATAATTTATGACATCATCGCTTACATCATCGATCATATGAAATCATTGCTTACCTCATCATTTCGATGACATCATTTCTTACCTCATCGTTCCGATTACATCATTGCTTACATCATCAGAATTCAAATTCAATTTGTTCTCTTCCACCTTATTTTACTTTTATACCATGAATTAACTATAATAATGCTACCATTCAAATTAAAAATCATACTATTATATAATCACATCATACTACTATAATGTAATATTATAATAATATATTTGAATGAATTATTTTATCAGAAAAGATAAAATACCAACTTTCAAAAAAATGTCACATGCTAAAAATTCCTCCGTTTAAATCCATATTAAATAAATATTTCCTTATCATATATATCAACAATTTATTATTTACAAATAATATTACAGAACTATAATATTGACAACCATGTCGTTCTCAGGAAAGAGGGGGCTTTCCGATAAGGATTTCTCCCTATTGGCGCGCAATTAGGTGACCAAACCCCTTTCCTCGACAGAACTTTCTAAACATTGTCAATAATGCTATCTAATAATATTATTAAAATAATATGAATTATTGATTTGATAATTTGAAATATTGTGCAATGACAATTATTGAATCAATAATATAAAATATCAACGTAGCAATTACTTAATCAATAAAATAAAATATTAAATAGTAACTACTGTAGCAATAATTGAGTATAACTGAGTGACTTATCACGTAAGCATCAATAATCAATATTGTGTGCTACTATGCAACCACGCGTATTACTGTACTTATATCACCGGGTATTTCAACAGTTAACGGTATAACTTTCGTCGTTATTTTTATAAAAAGTTATTTCTGTCATTTTCTAATTCGACACCAATTTTGTTGTGGGGTCCACTAATGATTGTACCGTCATACGGATATTCCCCGATAAAAAGAATATTCTCCGACCAAACGAATATTTTATAATAACTTGCTTACTTTGTAAAATTTATAAATATTACCCAAAACTATAACATTATATCAAATCCACACCATAATATTCAAAAATATATTTTGAGAAAAAAATAATCTTTATTAATAAAAGTTGGGGTCTTACAACCTCCCCTTCTTATGAAATTTCATCCTCGAAATTGGTGTACGTACCTGGTATATCGAAGAGGTGAGGATACCTTGATTTCATTTCAGATTCTAACTCCCAGGTCATTTCCTCAACATTGTGGTTTCTCCACAAAACTTTGACTTGAGGTATAACCTTAAAGCGTAGTATATGTTCCTTCTTATTCAAGATTTTAACAGGTACCTCTTCATACGTTAAATCTTCTGCTATCTCGTCTGGTTTTAATTTAATAATGTGGTTCGAGTCTTCCACATATTTACATAACATAGATATGTGAAAAATGTTATGAACGCGAGACATACTTGGTGGTAAGGCGATTCTATAGGCCACAGTTCCTACTCGATTGAGGATTTCAATTGGGCCAATGAATCGAGGATTGAGCTTTCCTCTCTTTCTAAATCTTGTAACTCCTTTCCATGGAGCAACACGTAACAACACATGTTCTCCAACATTGAATTCCACGTCCTTTCTATGAAGATAAGCATAACTCTTTTGTCGATCTTGCGAGATTTTTATACGTTACCGGATCATTTGAATCTTTTTTGTAGTCATACGTACCAATTCTGGTCCCAACAACATTGCTTCACCCACCTCGTCCCAGCATACTGGAGAATTACACTTTCGTCCATACAACGCCTCGAATGGAGCCATGTCTATACTTGCTTGATAACTATTGTTGTTGGAGAATTTCACCAATAGCAAGTACTTATCCCAACTTCCTTTGAAATCAAGGACATAGAGTCTTAATAGATCTTCAAAAGTTTGAATAGTCCTTTCTGATTGCCCGTCTGTTTGAGGATGGTATGTCGAACTGAATTGCAAATCCGTGCCCATAGCTTTCTGCAAGCTAACCAAAAATTGTGAAGTGAATCTTGGGTTACGATCTAAAACTATGGATACTGGCATGCCATTCAATCTCACACTCTTATTCATCTATGTACGAGCAAGACGTTCAAGGGAATAAGTCTCCCGTATCGGCAAGAAATGAGCAGACTTGGTTAATCTATCAATAATAACCCAAATCGCAGCAATGCCTTGCGAAACCTTGGGAAGACCGGTAACGAAATCAATGGTAATGTGTTCCCACTTCCATTTTGAAATCTTAAGTGGTTGCAAACCCTTTGGCACTTGATGCTCTGCCTTTACACATTGACAAGTTAAACACCTCGAGATAAACTCCGCGATCTCTCTCTTCATATTGCTCCACCAAAATGTATGTCGAAGATCATGATACATTTTGGTACTCCCAGGATGGATTGCAAATGGTGTATTGTGTGCCTACATCATGATTTTATACTTCAAATTAGAGTCGTTAGGAACACAAAGTCTGGAGTTGACTCGAAGTATTCCTTCTTCATCGATTCTTGCTTTTAGAATAGCACCTTCTTGCACTTTATTCTTCATACGCATTAGCTCTAGGTCTGTAGCTTGAGCAGCTTTAACTTTATCAATTAAAGTCAGTTCTACTCGTATATTTGCCATCATCACATGGGAACCTGGAGTCTTTAACTCTATCTCCATCCTTTGCAAGTCATGTAAAATGGGCCTTTGCGTTGACAATATCGCACTTATACCCGCATATGATCTTCTACTCAACGCGTCAGCTACTACGTTCATTTTTCTAGGATGGTATTGAATGTATGATCGTAATCTTTCAACAACTTGAGCCAACGTCATTGTCGCATGTTGAGTTCTTTTTGGGTGAAGAAATATTTGAGACTTTTATAATCTGTATAGATCTCCACCTTCTCCCCATATAGGTAATGCCTCCAGATTTTAAGTGTGAAAACGATAGCTACCAACTCTAGATCATGAGTTGGATAATTCCTCTCTTATTCTTTGAGTTGTCGTGAGGCATAAGCTATGACTTTTCCATGTTGCATGAGAACACATCCTAATCCTCGACCTGAAGCATCACTGTAGATGACAAATCCCTCCGAACCAGATTATATTATCAGAATAGGTGTTGAAATGAGTCTCCTCTTGAGTTCATAAAAACTCTTCTCACATTCCTCGCTCTAAATGAATTTTATATCTTTCCGAGTCAGCTGAGTTAATGGAGTAGCGATTTGAGAAAATCCTTCCACGAATCTCCGATAATAACAAGCTAAGCCGAGAAAGCTACGTACTTCGGTTACTAACTTAGGCTGGTCCTAGCTTTGAATTACTTCAATCTTCACTGGGTCAACAGATATTCCGTGATTTGATACCACGTGCCCAAGGAATGCTACTTCCTCAATCTAGAACTCGCACTTCTTTAACTTGGCATATAGCTTGTTTTCACGAAGCTTTTGGAGTATCAGCCTCAAGTGCTGCTCATGATCTTCACGAGTTTTGGAGTATATGAGGATTTCATCAATAAAGACAACAACAAAATGATCTAAATATTCTTTGAATACTAGGTTCATCATATCCATGAAGGCGGTAAGAGCATTAGTCAATCCAAAAGACATGACTAGAAATTTGTAATGCCTGTACCAAGTTCTAAAAGAAGTCTTTAGAATGTCATCAGTTTTAATCTTCAACTGATGATATCCAGAACGAAGATCGATCTTTGAAAAGAATTTGGCACCTTGCAACTGGTCAAACATGTCATCAATGCGAGGCAACGGGTACCTATTTTTAACGGTGACATAATTCAACTCCCGATAATCAATACAAAGTCGCATACTCCAATCTTTCTTCTTTACAAATAGAACATAAGCACCCCAAGGAGACGTACTAGGATGAATGAAACCGATGTCTAATAACTCCTGTAGTTGAGTTTTTAACTCCTGAAGTTTAATAGGAGCCATTCAATATGGGGCTTTTGAAATGGGTTTTGTATCGGGTTCAAGGTCGATACCAAACTCAATTTCACGCTCTGGGGGTAGTCCAGGAATTTCTTCAGGGAATACGTCAGGAAATTTATTAACAATAGAAATATCATTCAAGTCTAACGTATTTTTGTTTAAATCCGTGACATGAGCTAAGAAAGCTTGACACCCATTTTCAATAAACGAATAGCTTTATGGCTTGAGATGACATTGATTAACTTTAATGGTTTGGTTGCTTGAATTCACATAATAGGTTGGTTAGGAATATGAAAGCTAACAACCTTACAAAAACAATCAATTTTAGCATGATGAGTGGTTAACCAATTAATCCCTAAAATCACATCGAATGCAAGTATTTTCAAAGAGATAAGATCGACAGGTAACGTGCAGTTGCCGATTTGAATCAAACAAGACTTATAAAAAATGGATGTAATAATGGTTTCCCCCAACAGAGTTTCAACAGATAAGTCAAAGTCTAATTTCTCCGGAGTCAAATTTAAACGTTGAGCGCAAGTAGGAGAAATAAAAGACTGGGTAGAACCGGTATCAAGTAAGACTTCACTAGAGTTTATGATTAGCTTACCCATGATCACCTCGTTTGGATTCCTCGCTTTTTGGGAGGTTACGATAAACGCTCTCCCTTGATCTCTCGGGGTTATCTCTAGGGTTTGAAATTTGATGATTTTGACTTCCAGAGTTGTCTCTAGAAATTGAGAGATGATTCTGCCCTCCTGCATGGTTAATAACAGGAACGTAAAATTTCGAGTGTCTATAGATGTCCCTCTTTATCATGTTTATACAATATAATGGAATGAACATGATAAAGATTACTAGACACTTGAAATATGTCAAGACTAAATGATGTCATGCAATGCAGAATGATATTATGATGTTATGGATGCTGAATGTTTTTGGTTGGAATTATTTCCAATGGTATTCTATCACTGAATGCTCCTGCTATTTTTGCTGGGGATGTAGTTATCAATGATGGTCTCCACTGAACCGCCTTGATGTGTACTCTAATGGTATTTTACAAAGCTTTCATCACCGAATCTCCTGATGCTACGTTGGGGTTATCGCCAAACAGCTTGAAATGTCCATCAAAGTTATTGAGACTGATTCGACGACAAGTTTGTAGATATATTTTGAAGATCCCTACTGTGGAGGTTTTTCGTTGGATTTTGACATTGAGGTTGCGACCAACGTTCTTTGTCTTTAGATGTGATTTCTGATTTTACTTTCGCCGAAGATGTTCCTCTCTTTTTGTGAGTGACTCGTTGGGGATTATTTATGTTTATCCTGATGATAGATTGCCTTGGTTGCCATCATTGGATTCCTCCTGTCGTTATGCTGGGATTGCCACCACCGCCTGAGCTTTCTATTAGGTTGATGCCGATAGTTCCACTAGAGATAGAATTTTTACGGCTTGCTTTCAAACCATCCTCACAATACCTACTTGATGGTAGTTTTATGAAGGTTGACCATCAACGACTTTCCTCGGTGCCTACTTGAACAATAGTTCACAACGGTCTGAAAAAATCACAGAACCTTCGTTGTGCCTCGACTGGGGATTTATATAACAAATTCCATCATTGGTCCTCCCTGAGGAAGATAGTTTTCCATGATTTTCATCATCAGATCTTTCCTAATGCTACGCTGGAGTTATCGCCAACGGTTTGTAATATCAGATACTCTAACTTTCGTTGAAGTAGTTCTCAATGTCTTACATTACCGGACCATTCCCAATGTTATGCTGGAGTTGTCACCAATGATTTGCATTGGCAATCATTTTAACCTTTATTGAAGTAATTTTCAATGGCTTACATCATCGAACCATTCTCGATGCTACGGTGGAGTTTGTCGCCAACGGTTTGCACTGTCAATCATTCTGACCTTCGTTGAAGTAGTTTTTAACGACTTACATCACCAGACCATTCTCGATGCTACGCTGAAGTTGTCGCCAACAGTTTAAAATGTCAATCATTTTGACTTTTGTTAAAGTAGTTTTCAACGGCTTACATCACCGGATCTTTCCCGATGCTACGCTGGAGTTGTCGTTAATGGTTTGGACTGTCAATTATTCTAACCTTCGTTGAAGTAGTTTTCAATCGCTTACATCACCGGACCATTCTTGATGCTACGCTAGAGTTGTTGCCAATGGTTTAACCTGTCAATCATTCTTGATATTTTTGTTAGGGATGTCTTTATGATGAATTATAGCCCTGAAAAAATCTGGGCATTTTGATGCATTCAATACCCATGGTTCATGACACCGGACCTTCTCGATGTTTTCACAAGGGCTGTTTTCAATAATCTCTATCATTGGCTCTCTAAACCCCACATCTGGGTTAATACCAATGACTTACATGTGGATCAAAAGTTTGGTATCTAAATTCAGGGTTTTAGGCTCTTTTCGCTCAATCGTGTGACACCTTTTTCCCTGATTTGACTTTTTAGCTTTCGAGAACTCTGTTATAACTCAAATTTGATTGAGTCGAAGGGAGTTGGGACCACCCTAGGTGGCAGTAGGTAGACCCGTGGCTCCCATCAGGTATATCTACTCGCTCCCTTCTCTTTCATAAGTCATTTTCAAGTTGAACTATACTGCAAATTCAAAAATTCTTCTTTAGATCTACTTAGTTAGGGCTGCTTTTTGCAAAATCCGTCATCGTACAAATGTTCTGAATTACCCTAGTAACATTTACATGTTTTCTTTTCAAGTTTTGACCTTTAAAACGTTAGATTTCATATAGAATGCTTCTAAGCACAATATAGTAAATATGCATACTCATATGACTTGATAAAAATTATTCAACTTAGTAAATGCTCATATTTTACCATGTTAAACGTACTCATGTGAAACAAACTGACTTCTGAGATAGTTATTTGGCACCTTTTTTTGCTAATTTATTCATCCTATTTGAGGACAAATTAGAATAAGTTTTTAAATAAAGCACACATGGTAATTTAGTTCCCATGGTGGATTTAATTTTGATGTTTTTCATGCATATGAGATGTTCATGACTTTAGGTTGGTGTGCTACTAAATGGCCACCTAGTCATATCTATGTGTATGTGAACATGCAATTTTAACTCTATTATGGATGTATGTTAAATCAATGTATGTATCAGGACTTAGATTATGCATGAAGCAATGATTTAAATTTAATGAGCTTTAAGTTAAGAACTTACCTCACCCTTTCTGAGGTGATTTGGAGACTTTTCTCAGATTATGGATCCAGGTCAGCCGAGTAGCTCTCGTAGGGCCTCCGTAGGTGTGAGGAGGAGAGCTTCTGATGTTCCTCAGCCTTGTCCAGCTTGACAACCTCGCCTATTGACTGAGTCAGTGATTTGCCCTATCCGAGTTGAGAGGCCAGATGTCGTGGACGACGAGGAGGATGTTCCTATCCTAGATCCTGCTTCTTTTTCTTCCATTCCCCGCTGGGAGCTTCCATCTATTAACGTGATGATTCCAGATCTTCTGGATTATTTGAGTCGTCATCCCTCGATCTGCCTTAATGCGGGTGGGGTAATAACCGTTTCTATATTTATTTTCCCACTTTTAGGTAAAGGGTTTTGATCTTAATTTGCAATTTGATGCAGGTTCCCAGCTTTACTCAACTAGGGGGAATTGGTTTAACATTCACTCTTTGTACTAGACCTTCCATCCAAAGTACCGAGAGATCGTCTATTCATGGGGCTTTCAGGCTTTCTTTTCTATTCCTCCACGTTGCTGCATTTGGGGTTATCCGAGGGCTTTATCTGAGCGCTGATTTCACCAGATTCAGTCTTTCCATTTGCTGGATTGTGAGGTGATGATGACACCAATGGACTGGCAGTTCATCATTGGGTTAGAGTTTATAGGGGTGCCAATACCTTTGGTGGCTGATACCAACTGTCGTCCTATCCCTTTTGCTTTAGTTAGCGCCACTCATGATGTGGACCGCATCAGAGACTTTGACTGAGGCTCACACACCTTTGCCTATTTCTTTAAAGGGATGTGTGTATGTTCAGAGGGCGTGGCAGAGGCTTGGCTAGGCTTTTTCCCATTTTCGCTGGTGAGTATTTTCTTTATCTTTCAATTTTCCCCCGCTCGGGTTGTCAATTTTCATGACTGAGGATATTTAATCTTTGCATTTTTAGTTTTAGGCCTATGAGAGGCTTCCCTATCTTTGTCCCATTACTACATTAGGTCTGGAGACCTATCCATGGGGACGACAATGGCATCACTCCACTCTTACATAGGTTCTTGTAGCAGAGGGGTTTACTCATTTTCGTTTGTAGTTGGACTTGTTGACTGCTGATGTCATCATATGGGTTCCCTACTCCGAGTACCATTTGACAGTAGGCTTTGAGGGTGGCTTTTTGACTGGGGTAGATTATGTATTAACCACTCATTGGATTCCTCTCTTGACTGATGGCGGCTGGGAGCTCTATTTAGGAGAGCATGCTGTCAAGAGCAGCACAGGGGAGATTCGCATCCCATTATTTCCTTCTCCTAGGCGACATTGGCCTTTATCTCAGTCGATCACTGATATTTCTTTGATTGGTTTAGATGGCTTTACTTTATAAGAGGGTCCTTTTATTCAAGAGGCTTTCTACCACTGGTGGTTCCCTCGTACCATTGGAGCTCAGACTCGCATCACACAGTTTATGGGGGATATGGTTCCTGAGTCTATTATGATGAAAAACTGGACTGCCTGCGTCTGAGAGCCCACTCATTTGGTAAAGATTAACAGCTTGACCCAGAGGTTGGACTGGGCACACTTTTATATCCGACACTTGGGCAGAGATTCGTCAGAGGTAGATTCTTTTGATCCGTCTAGCTCTGGTGCTGGCCCTTCAAGTGGCCCATATTCTGATAGCTTTACCAGTGCAGATCCCCCTCTCTATCGACCTAACATCCCTTCTGGAAGAGATTCAGTGACTCAAGAGGAGTTACAACAGATGAATCAATTGGATGATGTGGACATTATTGATTTCTTATGATAGATTTCTCGTTATCTCTTTTGATAGGCCTCTGTTAGATATTGGGAGGTTGTGCCCCATTTCTCGTTATATCTTTTGATAGGCCTCTATTAGTTATTAGGTAGTTGTGCCCTATTTCCCTATACTTTTTATTTTCAGTTGTACACATAGATGATGTATTAGATGATGATATATTTAGGAATGTATGTATAATGCTTTCTATTCCTTACATCATATGGTTATTTATCATTTGTCAATTATCATGATGCATGCATTATGTCATGGATATGCATTCACATAGGTGAGTTTAGCATTGATCCCTAGATGGCCTTATGATACGGTTCTACAGATGTCTTTACCTACCGTTAGTCGGATTGAGCATACCCCACCCATAATGATTGCCTCTTCTCTGAGATCATGGTATTGCAGTTTGTCTCCCCTAGATCGGGTGACAGTTGATCAGCTATTGAGGCATTCTATGACCCTTCTAACATTCTATATATCGTTGGGCTTTATAGAGGGCATGATATCTTGTTGGATACCAGATATACATGTTTTTAAATTTTATATCCATGAGCTGACTCCTACGTTGGAGGAGTATGAGTGCCTCACTGATTAACCCTTGGACCGACCTTATGCTAGGATGGCTGTCGATGATTTGAGCCGACAGTTTATGACCTTGACGGGCTTACGACGTAAAGTTATTAGGGACTAGATTACCTCAGGGCATGTGGTGTCCTTGGATTTCTTGATCGACCAATTTGGGTAACTGAACAGCTATCTATGATATTCATGGGATTTCACCATTATTAAGGGTGAGTGTCAGACTGCCCGCATAGATATTCTATTGATGTGTGTCATGGCCCATTTGTACATGCCGCTATATATGGACCATCTAGATATTGGCCTGATTACGGTAGTCCGTGCTCTTAGGGAGGGTTGCACCATCTTGCCCATGATATTGGCGGAAACCTTGAGGTCAGCCACATTTTCCATACCCATCCTGTGGGGTTTTTTAGAGGCAGTGTCGTTTTGTTGTATGTGTGGTTTATGACACATTTGAGACCGATTGACACCTTTAGACATCATGGGTATTGCTTTACTCATGAGATAGCCATGTCTTATTCCTTTTAGCCAGCTGAGTGTTCAGATGCAACATCTTGGTTGGCTTTTCTGATAGGGATTGAGGATCCATTTGTTATCTTGCCTTGTTTAGGACTCGGCTCTCCTTATAGCTTTATTACTCATGCAGTTGGCATGGACTATCTACCCCTGGCTGGTTTGAGAGGGGTGACCATGTATCATCCACTGGCTATCATGAGACAGTTTGATCAGTTTCAGGATATTCACCCCTTTGACGGGGGCATTGGGTCAACGACTGTCAGCTCGGCTTTTATCAGCAAATAACTTGACCAGGATTTATGATTGTTGGACTGGTCAAGAGAGGGCTAATTTTTTGAATAGTCATCTAGGTCACTCTTCAGAGTATTCTGCATGGCTGGAGGCAGATATTGCATCAGCTATTGTTGTTCACTCAGAGCCAAGTATTGATTTTGATGATGAGGAGCCTATGAAGGACCCTGATTCTCCTACCGAGGACGAGCTATTTTGCTGGTTTGACAGCAGCTCTAGTCGATGATTCCCCCAGCATTCCCCCTGCTACGGTTCCACCTTCAGTAAAGTATTTAGAGCAGAGGTTACATCTGATAACATTTGAGAGGGATCATGCTAGGGATCTGATGTTGACAACTTTTTTTGGTCATGACGCTCGATCTAGTCAGGTTGCCGCTTTTATTGAGTGGGATGAGGGTCAAGCGACTCGGGATGCTACTTTTGTTAAGGGAGATCAGGCTTGAGTTACCGGAGATGCTTCTACTACTGATAGTACTGCACTTAGATCCCACACAGCTAGCATTATTGCAGATATGAGTGCATTTATAGATGATCATGGTAGTACTATGTAGATGACCGTGGATCTTCTGGCTTGCATAGATACCTTAGGGCGGGAGCTTATAGATTCACCTCCATTTTTTGAGAGGGAAGCCATATTGTACTTGTTGGCCCATTTATCTACGAGTTTATAGACTAGCTTTCATTTTCCTGCATAGACTAGGTTAGCCATTTTTTTTATGCACATGATACATTATATATATATATATATCAAACAATATTATATGGCAAGGAAGTATATTTTGATTCAATTTCCTTTTAGATATATCTTGTCACTTGCTTGATAGTTGCCATTTTCTTTATGACTTCCTATCTTGATATGTCCGAAACTTATCCTTGATGGGTCGTTGATCTCTGGGATTTTCTGGTCTACCTGAAAGTAGTATGCACACAAGCCAATCATGTTTGATGATAAAGCATATACTTTGTAACAATCTTATTCATTTATTAATAAAAAGTATTAATTTATTAAAGGCTTTTAATTATCTACATGATGCTGTTTTATAATATGTGATAAACCCATAGTTTTAAGCAATGCTTTTAGAATAATGATGATGATCATTCTAATGAGATCTAAATTCTTAGAAAGCTTAAAACTAAAATAGTTCCCAATCGTTGGATTGCTAAATTGGGGATTAGTGAATCCGGATAGATTGGTACATACGTTTGCTTGCTCATTGGATGAGGATGATTGATCTCATGATCATTTGTGTGGAGACACTAAAGCAAGTATGTAGGTGCTTATTAGAGAATAAGTTCAATTTGAACGTGGCTCGCTAAGGAATACCTAATGGAGTTTTATTTGCTGTCAATAGGAATTCACTGTAGTGATAGTAGTACAAGTAATCCTTGGACTTGAGATCATCATAGTATCTTGTGTATGATGAGTTATACTTTGACTTATTCCTTAAGACCCTTAGGGTATATCAAAGGGTATGCTTGGGTATAATAAGTTGTACATGGAGATAATGTATGATCAATAAAGAATCTACCACTTAATAATAAAGAGAAATGTCCTATGTGATTCGATAAATGACAACCCAAGTAGTCCTTGGTTAATGAGAATGAAATTAGAAAGGAGTTTCTAATTTGCATTATTTGGAGTTGTGCATTTAAGGATCGAAATACATATAATTAAATAAAATAAGACTTGACAAAGTAATTCCATGTCTTATATTTAATTGGGACATTGTATGGTGGAAGGATTGAATTATCGGTAACTATTTACTCAAAGGTTCTTTAATGATTAATGTTGAAATCTATATTATCCGGAAAGTCGTTGATCATAGGGAGGCTTATCCTATTATCAGAATAAATATTATTTAAATAAATTAATTATTTAATTTATTTATTTAAATAAGATTAGAATTGTTCTAATTGATTTATTCACAACTAGGTTTAATATGGAGAACCTAAAGGGTCACACCATAAAAGGAAGAATAATTATTTAAGAAGTTAATGGCATAATCGTAATAATATGTTAAGTATATTTAATTTAATTTATGGTGATAGAATAAATTAAATAGCTTAATATTTATTATTTAATATTTTAGAAATATTAAATATAAATTAATAAGAGGAGTCTTATTAATATTATTACAATTATTATTATTTTAATTTCTAAAAGAGTTTAGGAATTAATTTAATATAAGTACTCTCATTTATTCCTAATAGGATTAGGAGGAAAAATTAGTTAAAGGAGTTTAATTAATTATCCCTAATAAGATTAGGGAGCTTAATTAATTAAAAGAATTTAATTAATTAAATAAAACCCAATTCCTTAATTGTTAAGGTGGGTTGTCCACATCTATAAATAAGAGGAGTCTTATTATGGGTGAAATGGGTTGTTGACTTTTACAACGTAATAATTCCAATTTGTTGGAGAGTACCCTTTTTCTATAGAGATAGGAAAAACTAGGGTTTGAGCCATAACACCCTTCTTCTTGAATTTTCTTCTTCCTTGGTGGATCACCTCTAGAGGCCAAACGCTTGGGTGGCTAATGTTGATCAAAGGAAGGAACCAAACCCGGTGGATTCAAGTTGAACGCGAAAAGGATTGGAGGTGAACTTGTACCTGAGGAAGCTCGATCTTCAAGGGTATAATTCTTATTCATCTTTTTCATTTAATTAATAATTATGCATAAAGGATGATCCGGGTATATGGTTTGTAAATTTTTAAACTCTGATTTTACACGCTTCCGCACTTTTATGCAATATGATTGCATTATGAATATTACAAACCTAACAGTGGCATCAGAGCCAAACCTTTATGCGAATTATTAATTGTTTTAATTTATATATTGATATGTGTTTAGAACAATTTAATTGGGCATAATTTTATTGTATAAAATTTAATAAATAAAAAAAAAAAAAAAAAAAGTTCGGTTCGGTTTTAAGGCCACCAGCCACACTTATGCACGGTCAAAAAGTGAAGCAGCATGAGTCAGTTTAAAAGAAAACCGGACATAATGATGCAGCACGCAAATCAAGGCTGGTTTGTTATTCCAGCGCACAGAAAACGAGGCAAAGGAAATCATGCATGCAATCCGGTTTTTTGATAAGGCGCACGGAAATCGAGGACAATTAATTATTAACAATCATTAATGTAATATGATTATCTAATGATTGCTAATGATTATCCAATGATTATATATATATATATATATATATATATATATATATATATATATATATATATATAATGATTACACGAAAAAATTTAAGCAAAGACATTCTTTTTTTACATGCACGCACGGAATTGATAACTAAACAAAAAAAAAGCATTATACTTAATATTAAAGGACACCAATAGTAATATATATTATATATATAATAATATTTACTAGTAATATATATATATATATATATATATATATATATATATATATATATATATATATATATATTTAATAATATAATTAAAATAAAAGGTTTATTTTAATCTTAAAATAAAAAGTTTATTTTAAATTAAAATAAAAGGTTTATTTTAATTTTAAAATTATAATTTCATGCTAACTAATTAGAGTTGGAATTGGATTCCATAATAACTAATTGGAGTTGAAATTGAATTTTATTTTTCCTAAAATAAAGGAGTTTATTTGTGAATAGGAAAGTAAATCCATCTTTCCTTAAATAAAGGAGTTTATTTAAATATGGAATAAGATTTCATATTATTCAAAATAAAGGAGTTTATTTGTGAATAGGAAAGAATATCCGTGTTTCCTTTAAATAAAAGATTTTTTTCATGGAATTGGATTCCATAATTAATTAAAATAAAAGAGTTTATTTTAATTAAAATTTTTTTTATTACATGGAATGGATTCCATAATTAATTAAAATAAAAGAGTTTATTTTAATTAAAGATTTTTTTTTATATATATATGGAATTGGATTCCATAATTAATTAAAATAAAGGAGTTTATTTTGATTAAAATTTTGATTAAAATAAAATAGTTTATTTTATTCAAAATTGAATAAATTAAAATAAAATAGTTTTATTTTGATTTAAATTTGGATTAAAAATAAAGGAGTTTATTTTGATTCAAAATATAGATTTTATACTAACTAAATTTGCCCATTAAATGATATCAATATATATATTAAATTTTTATTATTCATGAGATGAATATTATTTATTGATGCATATGGTGATGTGTATGATAATAAATGGGATTGATTATGGACTATTGACCAATGCGATTGGATTTTATTTTAGTTGGATGCATGAATGTATGGGTTTTATTTAATGGGGTCTGCACAGCCTCGCCTTCTCTAATTTTTTCTTAATGTAAATTCTAACTCCTCCTATGTACTTCCCTCGATCACGATCAAGGTTTCTATTTATTTTAAATAGTTTTGTAATAGGAATAGTTAGAATTAATTTTGAAAAATTAGAGATCAAGGAGCAAGGAGCTTGAAGAACCCGTTTGTTATGGAGCCCTAGGGTTTAAATGTAATAGTTATATTTAAATATTATTTCTTGCACCCCTAGGGTTTGACCTTTTGGTTCACTTGGTGGCTCTAGTGAACCAAACTAGAATAAAAGTCCATAATCAATCCGGGTAGAATATAGTATTCTATATGTGCATGCTTATACTATATATATATTATATATTATGCAAACATGCTTCGCATGTTAATTAATATGACGCGTATTTTATATATATATATGTAATAATGCGCTAAACAAGATGAGACAAATTAATAACAAACCCTCAATTTTTTATATTAAGTCCTAAGCGTTCAAAGATATTTGGAATATCGAACGTAAGCTTTCTAGCATGATAAAATTAATAGAGTATTAAATATTTAATATGAGTTTGTCAGGTCACCACAAGGCAAGTATTAAGTATTTAAGATGTTAATTTATCACATTTGATGCTTATAAAGAAAATTGAACAATATTATTTTGTTGTGTCACCACAAGGATGATATTTTTCTTTTTGAATATATGGAGTGCTAGGTTGGACTTAACTTGGATAATTTTGATTCGGATGTGCCACCACTTGATCAAAATAATCTAAGAGGCAAAATACAAGGAGTCAGATAGTTGATGTAATTGACAAAAGTTGTCTACCTATTTATTTATATATAGTTTGTTGTGTCACCACAAGGCTATATACATTTGAAATGGGATCCTTATTCTCACTAGCAAATCTTTAATTAGATTTTTGCCGAACTATATAAGTGAGGTAATATAGTTTGAAGAAAATAGTGGGAGATACCAATTTAAAACAAGACCTAATTTATTTTGGTAATTAATAAAAGAATGTATGTTAAAATGTTGTTAATTACAAATTCATTTACGTAATTTTACAATGTCTAAATTACAATCATTTGCGAAGCATATTAGATGCTAAATTAATCGAATCAATTAAGCGGATTGGTTAAGGAATTTGAGAATAGTTCTCATGGCTAAAAAGTTATCTTATGTCCTTAATACGCCTATCCTCAAGAATGGTTGCGCATAATGCCTCCGAGGAAGACATTGCTACTTTTAGAAAGTGGCAAGATGATGCATGATTGGCTCAATGCATCATGCTCGCATCTACGAGTAACGAGCTTGGCCACAAGATGAAACTATGGATGCTTCTACTATATTCCTGCACATCAAGTAGTTGATGGTGAGGAAAGTAGGACTGATAGATATCAAATATCTAAGGAGCTCTTCCGATCTAGAATGGCCAATGGCACTATAGTACAGACAAAAAATTCTTAACATAATCAATTTGATTGATCAATTAGGACAACAGGTTTTGTCATGGATGGAGAGTTGAGCTAAGATTTGATCTTGCACTCACTCCAGGACTCCTTTCACAATTGTTGTGAATTTTTCATATGAACAAGCTAGTTATCAGCTTTGCTGATTTGCTTAACATGTTGAAAAATGTTGAGAGTCACTTTCCAACCAAGAAAGACCATGTCTTACTGGTAGAGGCCAAAGGATCTTCTGAAAAGAAGAACGATTCAAAGAAGGTATATAGAAAGGCATAAACAAAGGATAATAAGAACAAAATTGATACGGATAGCAAAGGAGTTTGCTTCCACCGCTATAAGCCGGACCTTTGGAAAGAAAGCATGAGAAGCATCTTGCAGAGGCTAACCAAAGAAGCTTAGTGAAGTTTCGGTTACAATACAAATTTGTTCATGATTGAAATAAATTTTTCTTTAAGTCAAGGTTCTACTTGGGTATTGGATACCGACTTTGGTTATCATAAATATAGATTTATGAAGGACCCAGAAGTAGAAAGCTAAACAAATATAAGTAATCCTATGTAATGGAAATGTAGCAAAGGTTGCCATATTAGCCATAGAAACTTATAGTTTAGCGATGCCTACGGGCAAATCTATTAAGTCAATAAGTTGTTATTGTATTCCAATTCTTGTTAGAAACATTATTTCCATTTTATTGTTGGACAATAAATCTTTGGTATTATAATTAAGAACAATTGTTGTTCTATTTATAATAATAATGTTTTGTATAGAACTGGAATATTACTTAATAAATTTTATATACTTGACTTACGTGAAAAAAAAAAATTGCAAATTGAACAAACTAGTATAAGAAAAGGAGATGATCATTCAAAGAGTTGAATGTGTGTATTTGCTGAAATACAATTGTGAATTATTTGAAAGGTTCAAAGAATTCAGAAATGAAATAAATTGGCAAAGTATTAAGATTCTTTGATTAGATCAAGGAATAAATACTTTTGCAATAAGTTTCTAGATCATCTCAAATGGTTTTCTCATAATGGACACCTCCTGATACGCAATAATTGATTGATGTATCTGAATGAAAAAACGTACCTTGTTGGACATGGTGCGGTCCATAATGATTTTACCGACATTCCAGTATTCTTCTGGGATCATGTCCTAGAAATGGCTGTATATCTACGGAAAAGGTAACCTCAAAATCCGATCCCAAGACTCCATAAAAGTTATGGACAGGGAGGATTCCTATCTTAAGTATGTTAAGATAAGGGTTGTCCAAACTTATGTGAAAAGGTTTCAAAGGATAAGCTTGGGACAAGATTTGACAAGTGCAGATTTGTGGGACATCCTAAAGTAAGTTTAGGGTATATATTCTATAATCCTACTTAGCAAAAGGTGTTTGTTACGAAACACCTTGCCTTCTAAGATAAAGGTGTTTATCATTGAAGGGCTAGTGGGAGGATTATAGATCTTGAAAAGTTCATGATCCACAAAACACTATAAAGTCAAATAAGAGGAACCTATAGATAGACCTATTGTACCATTGCACAAACGTAAATGCGGGAATAGTACCAAAGATACCTAGGAGGTATGGATTCATCATAGATAATGATGATGAGGTACACATCATAGAAGATGATGATCCAGAGTTACATTCGATGAGGTAAGACTTCTAGTGTGTACAAAAGGGTCAGTGGGAGCGTCGTGAAATTTCTAGTATTATATGTTGATATACTACGGATGAGGAATAACATACCAATGCTACAATCAGTAAAGATAAAGTTGTCTAAACAATCGTCCATGAATGATTTGGGAAGAGTATCATTATTGGGGATAAAATCTATATAGATAGATTTAAAAGGATGCTCGACTTAACCCAAGGAACGTATAATCATTTGATGCTAAAGTTGTTTAGCATGGAAAACTCCAAGAGATGTCTCATGTCGATGAGCTATGGAGTGTATCTCTTAATAGTCCCCATAGACTCCAAAAAGAGAGATCGCATGAGTGACAATCATGTATGCAATGAAATATCTGAGACACATGTCGTCGATCGGTCATATAATCGGAGAAGTTCACTATGAGTAAGTGAAAACATCTTAAAGTTCTTACCCAAGCACTAAGGATGTGAGCATACATGGTGGGTGCGAATTAAAACTAGAGGGCTTAACAGACTCAAGTTTTTCGAGACGAGACAAGACGACAGATAAATCCACTTTAAGGTAAAGGTTACCTTGAACAATTGGTGCGATGAATTGGAAAGGTTCCAAACAAAGAAAGAGTTCTTGGTTTAGTGATAAAGACAAAGTATATAGCTATAAATGAAGCTGCAAGTTGATTGTTTGGATTAAAAGTTCATTAGAACTAGGAATAGTTCCTAAGTCTCATCTTGGATCTAAACATGTGTTGTGGCACTTTCATTTGATTATTAGAATCATTGAAAGATGGGAAATCACTATAGAGATAGTGGACTCTCAAGAACAACATTACATATCCATTAACTAAAGCTTATCCAACAAAGCAGGATAGTCGTCACTTAGAGAAGAAGAGTATAAGATACCATGACGATTGGCTTTTAGTGCAAGTGGGAGATTGAAAGTAGTATGCACACAAGCCAATCATGTTTGATGATAAAGCATATACTTTGTAACAATCTTATTCATTTATTAATAAAAAGTATTAATTTATTAAAGGCTTTTAATTATCTACATGATCTTTGTTTTTATAATATGTGATAAACCCATAGTTTTAAGCAATGCTTTTAGAATAATGATGATGATCATTCTAATGAGATCTAAATTCTTAGAAAGTTTAAAACTAAAATAGTTCCCAATCGTTGGATTGCTAAATTGGGGATTAGTGAATCAGGATAGATTTACATACATCGTTGCTTGCTCATTGGATGAGGATGATTGATCTCATGATCATTTGTGTGGAGACACTAAAGCAAGTATGTAGGTGCTTATTAGAGAATAAGTTCATCGAACGTGGCTCATTAAGGAATACCTAATGGAGTTTTATTTGCTGTCGATAGGAATTCTGTAGTGATAGTAGTACAAGTGATCCTTGGACTTGAGATCATCATAGTATCTTGTGTATGATGAGTTATACTTTGACTTATTCCTTAAGACCCTTAGGGTATATCAAAGGGTATGCTTGGGTATAATAAGTTGTACGTGGAGATAATGTATGATCAATAAAGAATCTACCACTTCTAATAAAAGAAGAGAAATGTCCTATGTGATTCGATAAATGACAACCCCAGTAGTCCTTGGCGGCGTAATGAAATTAGAAAGGAGTTTCTAATTTGCATTATTTGAGTTGTGCATTTAAGGATCGAAATACATATAATTAAATAAAATAAGACTTGACAAGTAATTCCATGTCTTATATTTAATTGGGACATTGTATGGTGGAAGGATTGAATTGTACAGTAACTATTTACTCAAAGGTTCTTTAATGATTAATGTTGAAATCTATATTATCCGGAAAGTCGTTGATCGCTAGGGGAGGCTTATCCCTATTGTAGAATAAATATTATTTAAATAAATTAATTGTTTAATTTATTTATTTAAATAAGATTAGAATTGTTCTAATTGATTTATTCACAACCTAGGTTTAATATGGAGAACCTAAAGGGTCACACCATAAAAGGAAGAATAATTATTTAAGAAGTTAATGGCATAATCGTAATAATATGTTAAGTATATTTAATTTAATTTATGGTGATAGAATAAATTAAATAGCTTAATATTTATTATTTAATATTTTAGAAATATTAAATATAAATTAATAAGAGGAGTCTTATTAATATTATTACAATTATTATTATTTTAATTTCTAAAAGAGTTTAGGAATTAATTTAATATAAGTACTCTCATTTATTCCTAATAGGATTAGGAGGAAAAATTAGTTAAAGGAGTTTAATTAATTATCCCTAATAAGATTAGGGAGCTTAATTAATTAAAAGAATTTAATTAATTAAATAAAACCCAATTCCTTAATTGTTAAGGTGGGTTGTCCACATCTATAAATAAGAGGAGTCTTATTATGGGTGAAATGGGTTGTTGACTTTTACAACGTAATAATTCCAATTTGTTGGAGAGTACCCTTTTTCTATAGAGATATGAAAAACTAGGGTTTGAGCCATAACACCCTTCTTCTTGAATTTTCTTCTTCCTTGGTGGATCACCTCACAGAGGCCAAACGCTTGGGTGGCTAATGTTGATCAAAGGAAGGAACAAACCCCGGTGGATTCAAGTTGAGCGAAAAGGATTGGAGGTGAACTTGTACCTGAGGAAGCTCGATCTTCAAGGGTATGATTCTTATTCATCTTTTTCGTTTAATTAATAATTATGCATAAAGGATGATCCGGGTATATGGTTTGTAAATTTTTAAACTCTGATTTTACACGCTTCCGCACTTTTATGCAATATGATTGCGTTATGAATATTACAAACCTAACACTACCAGCTTTTGGTTTCTTGGGACTGGTCTTCGATCTGGTTAAGGTTTAAGCAAAGTGCTTGTCTTTCTTTTTGATGGTTCGTCCGCACCATAGATGGTTGCCTACGTATTCCCCTAGATGAGAGATCATGTCTTATGTAGTTTAGGCTTGATGAGCTGAATGATGTGAGAAATGTTTGTTTGGGTTTTTGAGTTTTTTGTTTGGTGTGACCGCTCCATAGATGGCTGCCTACGTACGCACTCCCATTGATGAGGGGAGATCAGGTCTTTTGTAGTTCCAGGTTTAGCTTGAGCTGTTGAAGAGTTGTATCTTATGATTGTTGTATCATTGAAGGGTTTTGTGATTTTTGTAGGGGTTAGACCGCACCATAGTTGGCTGCCTACGTACTCCCATTGATGATGGGAGATCAGGTCTTTTGTAGTTCCAGGTCTGTAGTGAAAACCTAAATTAACTTGATTTATTTGATTTGATTTTTTTCCAGAACCAGGATGTTGGCTTGTAGGTGATTTCAGACATAACACCTTTTCATGGTGTCTGAATTGATAAGCTGGGGAAATTCTTCGCCGTCCATTTCTTGTAGTTTGAGGGCTCCTCCTGTCAACACTTCCTTGACAATGAAATGACCTTCCCAGTTCAGGGCAAACTTTTTTTTAGATTGATCTTGATTAGCAAGGACTTTCTTTAATACCAAGTCATTTTCTTTAAATTACCGAAGCCAGACTTTCTTGTTGTATAACCAATAAATCCTCTGCTGATATAATTGACCATAAAAGATAGTTGTGGCCCTCCTCTCATCTATTAGAGATAATTGGTGGTACCGGTCTTGTAACAACTAATCTTCCTCCATTTGAGCATCTATCAACACTCTCAAAGACTACATTTCTACTTCTATGGGGAGTACTGTTTCCATGCCATAGATCAATGAGTAAGGGGTAGCCCCAGTAGAAGTGCGCATTGACATTCTGTAGGCTAGCAAAGTTAGAGGCAATAAGTCAGGCCATCCCTTGTGATTGGCCGGCATAGTTTGCATGATCTTTTTTATGTTCTTATTGGCTGCTTCAACAGCACCATACTGAAAGTAGTATGCAAACAAGCCAATCATGTTTGATGATAAAGCATATACTTTGTAACAATCTTATTCATTTATTAATAAAAAGTATTAATTTATTAAAGGCTTTTAATTATCTACATGATCTTTGTTTTTTATTATATGTGATAAACCCATAGTTTTAAGCAATGCTTTTAGAATAATGATGATGATCATTCTAATGAGATCTAAATTTTAGAAAGCTTAAAACTAAAATAGTTCCCAATCATTGGATTACTAAATTGGGGATTAGTGAATCCGGATAGATTGGTACATACGTTGCTTGCTCATTGGATGAGGATGATTGATCTCATGATCATTTGTGTGGAGACACTAAAGCAAGTATGTAGGTGCTTATTAGAGAATAAGTTCACCGACATTGGCTCGCTAAGGAATACCTAATGGAGTTTTATTTGCTGTCAATAGGAATTCTGTAGTGATAGTAGTACAAGTAATCCTTGGACTTGAGATCATCATAGTATCTTGTGTATGATGAGTTATACTTTGACTTATTCCTTAAGACCCTTAGGGTATATCAAAGGGTATGCTTGGGTATAATAAGTTGTACATGGAGATAATGTATGATCAATAAAGAATCTACCACTTCTAATAAAAAAGAGAAATGTCCTATGTGATTCGATAAATGACAACCCGGTGAGTCCTTGGTTAAGGCATAATGAAATTGAAAGGAGTTTCTAATTTGCATTATTTGGAGTTGTGCATTTAAGGATCGAAATACATATAATTAAATAAAATAAGACTTGTGATAATTCCATGTCTTATATTTAATTGGGACATTGTATGGTGGAAGGATTGAATTGTACGGTAACTATTTACTCAAAGGTTCTTTAATGATTAATGTTGAAATCTATATTATCCGGAAAGTCATTGATCGCTAGGGAGGCTTATCCTATTGTAGAATAAATATTATTTATTTAAATAAATTAATAATTTAATTTATTTATTTAAATAAGATTAGAATTGTTCTAATTGATTTATTCACAACTAGGTTTAACATGGAGAACCTAAAGGGTCACACCATAAAAGGAAGAATAATTATTTAAGAAGTTAATGGCATAATCGTAATAATATGTTAAGTATATTTAATTTAATCTATGGTGATAGAATAAATTAAATAGCTTAATATTATTATTTAATATTTTAGAAATATTAAATATAAATTAATAAGAGGAGTCTTATTAATATTATTACAATTAATATTATTTTTAATTTCTAAAAGAGTTTAGGAATTAATTTAATATAAGTACTCTCATTTATTCCTAATTGGATTAGGAAGGAAAATTAATTAAAGGAGTTTAATTAATTATCCCTAATAAGATTAGGGAGCTTAATTAATTAAAAGAATTTAATTAATTAAATAAAACCCAATTCCTTAATTGTTAAGGTGGGTTGCCCACATCAATAAATAAGAGGAGTCTTATTATGGGTGGTGGGTGGTAGTTGACTTTTAACAACTACGACATAATTCCAATTGTTGGGAGAGTACACCCTTTCTATAGAGATAGAAAACTAGGGTTTGAGCCAAATACCCACTTCTTGAATTTTTTTTCTTTCCTTGGTGGATCACCTCTAGAGGCCAAACATATGGGCGGCTAACGTTGATCAAAGGAAGGAACAAAACCCCGGTGGATTCAAGATTGAACGCGAAAGGATTTGGAGGTGAACTTGCACGAGGAAGCTCGATCTTGAGGGTATGATTTTATTCTTTATCTTTTCGTTTAATTAATAATTATGCATAAAGGGTGATCCGGGTATATGGTTTGTAATTTTTTTTTAAACTCTGATTTTTACTCGCTTCCGCTTAATTTATGCAATTTGATTGCGCTTATGAATATTACAAACCTAACAGTAGTATCAGAGCCAAACCTTTATGCAAATTATTAATTGTTTTATTTGATATGTATATTGATATGTGTTTAGAACAATTTAATTGGGCATAATTTAATTGTATAAAATTTAAAAAAAATAAATAAATAAATAAAAGGCAGCGTGTTTTCAACGAGTCACGGATATAATACCATAAAAACCGGACATACCTGTTGCACGCAAATCAAGGCATCATGCATGAAAAACAAAGCAGCAGATTCGGTAGGAGCTAAGACACACGGAATTAAAGGAATGGATATATATATATATATATATTCCGGACTTGTTTCATGTATATTTGGATCCGGCCATCATATAAGACTATCATCCAAATTGCATAAAGAGTTAGCGCACGGAAATCATGGTTATATATATATTCTTAATTATTATATAATTAAAATAAAAAGTTTATTTTAATTTTAAAATAAAAGGTTTATTTTAATATTAAAATATAAAGTTTTATTTTAATTTTAATAATTTTATAATTAAAATAAAAGGTTTATTTTAATCTTAAAATAAAGGTTTATTTTAATATTAAAATAAAAGATTTATTTTAATTTTAAAATTAGAATTTCATACTAACTAATTAGAGTTGGAATTGGATTCCATGATAACTAATTAGAGTTGAAATTGGATTTTATTTTCCTAAAATAAAGGAGTTTATTTGTGAATAGGAAGTAAATCCATCTTTCCTTAAATAAAGGAGTTTGTTTAGATATGAAATAAGATTTCATATTATTCAAAATAAAAGAGTTTATTTATGAATAGGAAAGAGAATCCATGTTTCCTTAAATAAAGGAGTTTATTTAAATATGAAATAAGATTTCATATTATTCAAAAAATAAAGGAGTTTATTTGTGAATAGGAAAGAATATTCGTGTTTCCTTTAATATTTTTTTTTTACATGGAATTGGATTCCATAATTAATTAAAATAAAAGAGTTTATTTTAATTAGAGATTTTTTTTATTACATGGAATTGGATTCCATAATTAATTAAAATAAAGGAGTTTATTTTGATTAAAGATTTTGATTAAAATAAAATAGTTTATTTTATTCAAAATTAGATAAATTAAAATAAAATAGTTTTATTTTGATTTAAATTTGGATTAAAATAAAGGAGTTTATTTTGATTCAAAAATAGATTTTATACTAACTAAATTTGCCCATTAAATGATATCAATATATATATTAAATATTTATTATTCATAAGATGAATATTATTTATTGATGCATATGGTGATGTGTATGATAATAAATGGGATTGATTATGGACTATTGACCAATATGATTGGATTTTATTTTAGTTGGATGCATGAATGTATGGGTTTTATTAAATGGGGTCTGCGCATTTCTCGTCTTCTCTAATTTTTCTGAATGTAAATTCTATCTCCCTCCTATGTACTTCCCCTTGACTGCTGATCAAGGTTTCTATTTATTTTAAATAGTTTTGTAATAGGAATAGTTAGAATTAATTTTGAAAAATTGGAGATCAAGGAGCAAGGAGGCGCTTGAAGACCCGATTTGTAATGGAGCAGGGTTTAAATGTAATAGTTATATTTAAATATTATTTCTTGCACCCTAGGGTTTGACCTTTTGGTTCACTTGGTGGCTCTAGTGAACCAAACTAGAATAAAAGTCCATAATCAACTGGGTAGAATATAGTATTCTATATGTGCATGCTTATACTATATATATATTATATATTATGCAAACATGCTTCGCATGTTAATTAATACGACGCGTATTTTATATATATATATATGTGCATGCCGCTAAACAAGATGAGACAAATTAATAACAAACCCCTTAATTTTTTATATTAAGTCCTAAGCGTTCAAAGATATTTGGAATATCGAACGTCAGCCTTCTAGCATGATAAAATTAATAGAGTATTAAATATTTAATATGAGTTTGTTGTGTCACCACAAGGCAAGTATTAAGTATTTAAGATGTTAATTTATCACATTTGATGCTTATAAAGAAAATTGAACAATATTGTTTTGTTGTGTCACCACAAGGATGATATTTTTCTTTTTGAATATATGGAGTGCTAGGTCGGACTTAACTTGGATAATTTTTATTCGGATGTGCCACCACTTGATCAAAATAATCTAAGAGGCAAAAACAAAGGAGTTGCATAGTTGATGTAATTGACAAAAGTTGTCTACCTATTTATTTATATATAGTTTGTTGTGTCACCACAAGGCTATATACATTTGAAATGGGATCCTTATTCTCACTAGCAAATCTTTAATTAGATTTTTGCGAACTATATAAGTGAGGTAATATAGTTTGAAGAAAATAGTGGGAGATACCAATTTAAAACAAGACCTAATTTATTTTGGTAATTAATAATAGAATGTATGTTAAAATGTTGTTAATTACAAATTCATTTATAGAATTTTACAATGTCTAAAATTACTATCCTCGCGAAACATATTAGATGCTAAATTAACGGGGCCAGTATTAAGCGGATTGGTTAAGGAATTTGAGAATAGTTCTCATGTTGAAAAGCTATCTTATGTCCTTAATCGCCTATCCTCGCAATGGTTGCGAACAATGCCTCGAGGAAGAGATTGCTACTTTTAGAAAGTGGCAAGATGATGCATGCGATTGGCTCGATGCATCATGCTCGTATCCATGAGTAACAAGCTTGACGTCGACTGAAACTATGGATACTTCTATTATACTCCTGCACGTCAAGTAGTTGATGGTGAGGAAAGTAGGACCGATAGATATCGGATATCTAAGGAGCTCTTAGATCTAGAATGGAGATGACACTACTGATGATGGATAAAAGTTCTTAACATAATCAATTTGATTGATCAATTAGGACAACTGGTTTTGTCATGGATGGAGAGTTGAGCCAAGATTTGATCTTGCACTCACTCTAGGACTCCTTTCACAATTGTTGTGAATTTTTCATATGAACAAGCTAGATATCGCCTTCTTGATTTGCTTAACATGTTGAAAAATGTTGAGAGTCACTTTCAACCAAGAAAGATCAAGTCTTCTTGGTAGGGGCCAAAGGATCTTACGAAATAAAGAAGCGATTCAAAGAAGGTAAATAGAAAGGCATAAACAAAGGATAATAAGAACAAAAGCGTCTGGATAGCAAAGGAGTTTGCTTCCACTACAATAAGCTTGGACCTTTGGAAAGAAAGCTGCAAGAAGCATCTTGCGAGAGGCTAACCAAAGAAGCTTAGTGAAGTTTTGGTTACAATCGATTTTTTGTTCATGATTTAAAATAAATTTTTCTTTAAGTCGAGGTTCTACTTGGGTATTGGATCTGAGCTTTGGTTATCATAAATATAGATTTATGAAGGACCCAAAAGAAGTAGAAAGCTAAACAAATATAAGTAATCTATATACGGAAATGTAACAAAGGTTCTTTGCATTAACCATAGGAACTTATAGTTTAGCAATCCCTACACGAGCAAATCTATTAAGTCGATAAGTTGTTATTGTATTCCGATTACTTGTTAGAAACATTATTTCTATTTTATTGTTGGACAATGAAATTTTGGTATTATAATTAAGAACAATTGTTGTTTTATTTATAATAATAATGTTTAGTATATAAATGAAAAATTACTTAATAAATTTTGTATACTTGACTTACATGAAAAATTATTTTGTAAATTGAACAAACTAGTATAAAAAAAGGAGATGATCATTCAAAGAGTTGAATGTATGTATTTGTTGAAATACAAGTGTGAATTATTTGAAAGGTTCAAAGAATTGAAGTGAAACAAATTGACAATGTATTAAGATTCTTTGATCGGATCAAGGAATAAATACTTGTGCAATAAGTTTCTAGATAAATCTCAAATGGTTTTCTCATAATGGACACATCGATACATGATAATTGATTGATGTATCCGAATGGAAAATTCGTACCTTGTTGGACATAGTACGGTCCATAATGATTTTTACCGACATTCCGGTATCCTTACGGGATAATGTCCTAGAAATGGTATTTGCATATCTCTACGAAAATGGTAACCTCAAAATCCAGCCCCAAGACTCCATAAAAGTTATGGATAGGGAGGATTCCTAATCTTAAGTATGTTAAGATAAGGGGTTGTCCAACTTATGTGAAAAGGTTTCAAAGGATAAGCTTGGGACAAGATTTGACAAATGTCAATTTGTGGGACATTCTAAAGTAAGTTTAGGGTATATGTTCTATAATCCTACTTAGCAAAAGGTGTTTGTTACGAAACACGCTGCCTTCTAAGATAAAGGTGTTTATCATTAAAAGGGCTAGTGGGAGGATAATAGATCTTGAAGAGTTCAAGAACCACAAAACACTATAAGTCAAATAAGAGGAACCTGTAGATAGACCTATTGTACCACAACTGAATCGTAAATCTGGAATTGTACCGAAGATACCTGCGAGGTATGGATTCATCATAGATGATGATGATGAGGTACACATCATAGAAGATGATGATCTAGTTACATACGATGAGGTAAGTGTTGTAGACACTCAGAGAAATGGATTGAAGCAAGTTTCTCAAATATGGAACATTCGTTTTGATGAGGCAATCAAAAGAGTTTGATTTTATCAAAAACAAGAATGAACCTAATGTGTACAAAAGGGTCAGTGGGAGCGTCGTGAAATTTCTAGTATTATATGTTGATATAATACGGATAAGGAATGACATACCAATGCTACAATCAGTAAAGATAAAGTTGTCTAAACATTCCTCCATGAATGATTTGGGAAGAGTATCTTAATTGGGGATAAAATCTATATAGATAGATACAATAGGATGCTCGACTTAACCCAAGGAACGTATATTCATTTGATGCTAAAGTCGTTTAGCATGGCAAACTCCAAGAGATGTCTCATGTCGATGAGTCATGGAGTGTATCTCTCTTAATTGTCCCCACAGACTCCTGAAAAGAGAGGTCGCATGAATGACAATCATGTATGCAATGAGATGTACGAGACCAGATGTTGATCAGTCATATTCTGGAGAAGTTCACTATGAGTCAGTGAAAAATATCTTAAAGTGCTTAACCGGCACTAAGGATGTGATCATATTCATGGTGGGTCTTAATTAAAACTAGAGGGCTTAACAGACTCAAGTTTTTCAAATGCAGACCAAGACGACGAGAAAAATCCACTTTAAGGTAAAGGGTTACTTTGAGCAATTGGTGCGTTGAATTGAAAGGTTCCAAACAAAGAAAGAGTTCTTTGGTTTAGTAATAAAGACAAAGTATATAGCTATAAATGAAGCTGCAAGTTGATTGTTTGGATAAAATTTCATTACAAAACTATGAATAGTTCCTAAGTCTCATCTTGGATCTAAACATGTGTTGTGGCACTTTCATTTGATTATTAGAATCATTGAAAGATGGGAAATCACTATAGAGATAGTGGACTCTCATGAACAACATTACATATCCATTTCTTGAAGCTTATCCAATGACAGGATAATCGTCACTTAGAGAAGAAGAGTATGGGATACCATGACGATTGGCTTTAGTGCAAGTGGGAGATTGAAAGTAGTATGCACACAAGCCAATCATGTTTGATGATAAAGCATATACTTTGTAACAATCTTATTCATTTATTAATAAAAAGTATTAATTTATTAAAGGCTTTTAATTATCTACATGATCTTTGTTTTATTATATGTGATAAACCCATAGTTTTAAGCAATGCTTTTAGAATAATGATGATGATCATTCTAATGAGATCTAAATTCTTAGAAAGCTTAAAACTAAAATAGTTCCCAATCATTGGATTACTAAATTGGGGATTAGTGAATCCGGATAGATTGGTACATATATTACTTGCTCATTGGATGAGGATGATTGATCTCATGATCATTTGTGTGGAACACTAAAGCAAGTATGTAGGTGCTTATTAGAGAATAAGTTCTTTGAGCGTGGCTCGCTAAGGAATACCTAATGGAGTTTTATTTACTGTCGATAGGAATTCTGTGTAGTGATAGTAGTACAAGTAATCCTTGGACTTGAGATCATCATAGTATCTTGTGTATGATGAGTTATACTTTGACTTATTCCTTAAGACCCTTAGGGTATATCAAAGGGTATGCTTGGGTATAATAAGTTGTACATGGAGATAATGTATGATCGATAAAGAATCTACCACTTCTAATAAAAGAAGAGAAATGTCTATGTGATTCGATAAATGACAACCCAAAGTAGTCCTTGGTTAAGCGCATAATGAAATTAGAAAGGAGTTTCTAATTTGCATTATTTGAGTTGTGCATTTAAGGATCAAAAATACATATAATTAAATAAAATAAGACTTGTGCGGTAATTCCATGTCTTATATTTAATTGGGACATTGTATGGTGGAAGGATTGAATTATACGGTAACTATTTACTCAAAGGTTCTTTAATGATTAATGTTGAAATCTATATTATACGGAAAGTCGTTGATCGCTAGGGAGGCTTATCCACTATTATAGAATAAATATTATTTATTTAAATAAATTAATTGTTTAATTTATTTATTTAAATAAGATTAGAATTATTCTAATTGATTTATTCATAACTTAGGTTTAATATGGAGAACCTAAAGGGTCACACCATAAAAGGAAGAATAATTATTTAAGAAGTTAATGGCATAATCGTAATAATATGTTAAGTATATTTAATTTAATCTATGGTGATAGAATAAATTAAATAGCTTAATATTATTATTTAATATTTTAGAAATATTAAATATAAATTAATAAGAGGAGTCTTATTAATATTATTACAAATATTATTATTTTTAATTTCTAAAAGAGTTTAGGAATTAATTTAATATAAGTACTCTCATTTATTCCTAATTGGATTAGGAAGGAAAATTAATTAAAGGAGTTTAATTAATTATTCTCAATAAGATTAGGGAGCTTAATTAATTAAAAGAATTTAATTAATTAAATAAAACCCAATTCCTTAATTGTTAAGGTGGGTTGCCCACATCAATAAATAAGAGGAGTCTTATTATGGGTGGTGGGTGGTAGTTGACTTTTAACAACTACGACATAATTCCAATTGTTGGGAGAGTACACCCTTTCTATAGAGATAGAAAACTAGGGTTTGAGCCAAATACCCACTTCTTGAATTTTTTTTCTTTCCTTGGTGGATCACCTCTAGAGGCCAAACATATGGGTGGCTAACGTTGATCAAAGGATGGAACAAAACCCCGGTGGATTCAAGATTGAACGCGAAAGGATTTGGAGGTGAACTTGTACCTGAGGAAGCTCGATCTTCAAGGGTATGATTTTATTCTTTATCTTTTCGTTTAATTAATAATTATGCATAAAGGGTGATCCGGGTATATGGTTTGTAATTTTTTTTTAAACTCTGATTTTTACTCGCTTCCGCTTAATTTATGCAATTTGATTGCGCTTATGAATATTACAAACCTAACACATACATCTTGGGATAATAAATGATGGAGTTAAGATGTTTGATCTAGAATTTGCTGCATAATTCTTTCATCATCTGGTTGTTTAGATTCTTGGCATTGTCCGATACAATCACCTCCAGTTGTCTATATCGATAGATGATATTATTTCTGATGAAACCAATGATTACCTCTTTGGGGATTTAGGGAAAAGAGTCCTCTTCTTCCCATTTAGTGAAGTAATCGATTATGGTGAAGATAAACCGATGACCATTTCTAGCTTTGGGTTCTATTGGCCCAATCACGTCCATCCCCCATATTAAAAAGGGCCATA